>KK122527.1:180769-196120 GCA_000611955.2 Stegodyphus mimosarum
TAAATTATCGTTAATTACTTAGCAGTAAACATTTCATTTTTTTCTTCGTCGATATGTTGTTTTATTATTATATATTATTATTTCCCGATATATTGGCCGGGCGGCAAAAATATTTGTTGTGGGGCGCATGCGACCCGCGGGCCGCGAGTTTGACATCCTTGTTTTACAGGAAAAGAAGACTTCAAATGTATATCAAAAAATATACACCTTGCAAAAAAAAAAAAAAAGAGAGAGAGAGAGAGAGAGTTCTATATCTTCCATTCCACTGGACAGTTTGACGAAATTTAACTTGCATTTTTCATGTCTCAAAAGCATGATTTAGGATATATATTAGATTTATGTATAGCAATGTTCAAACATAGGTATTTTGGCACAAAATCGGGCTCTTTCTTAAATAACAAAGCAGTTTTTTTCCCATATTTCGAGTCTACCACATGACTTATGCCAAAGTGCTAAGCTCCGTGATCAACGCACGACCAGTTTTTAAAAAAATACCTCTCAAAAATTAAGTTCCTCAGTGTTAATTCAATTTGGTATATATTTATTAATACCTCTTTTCTTTAGTGAACTTACTTGGTTCATTCTTTCACAGTTTTAAATTTAGGTTCAATCAAAATAACGTTCCCAGATACTTTCTGACATATTTTTTAAATTTCTATTTTTTAGTAATTTTTATAAATTTTCGAAATAATTTCTGAATTTTAACCTATAAAATTTTTATTATCACCTTACTGTAGATGTAATTTTAGGCATGTCATGAAATAAATTAGATTTTTTATTCAAAATTTCCAAATATATACGTTATTTCATATAATGAGCGTTCTGAAATTTAGAATACTTGTTATAAACGATGTTCAGCAAATGTTCTTTAAGTGTTTTGTTAAAATTATTTGAAAGAATGAATGATGCACTTTTTTTCCTCTCGTGTACAGTGAAAAAGAGAAAAGGAAAAAAAATGTGCGCCAAGATAAATGTGCACATTTTTTTTCCTTTCACACACAATTTTTCGTTTCGCTTCTCACCAAATTTTAAAAAATTAATATCTAAGCATAATCTGAATCGTAGAATTGAACTATAAGAAAAAAAGTTAGTCTTTTCAGAAAAAGTTTTATTTTGTTTCAAAATACCTACGTTAGAACTAGGTTATATATACATCTCAAATATATCCTAAGTCGCCTTTTCGAGACATAAAAAACGTTAAGTTAAATTTCGTCAATCGTTCAAGCAGAACGGAAGATGCAGAGCAGTCCACTTTTTTGTGTGTGTGCACAGTGTACAACACTGCGGGAAAAAAAGGGGGGACAGTTCTATATCTTCCGTTCTACTGGGCCGATTGACGAAATTCAAATTGCGTTTTTCATGTCTCGAAAGCGCGACTTAGAGTACATATTATATTTGTATAGAGCATTGCTTTAATATAGGTATTTTGACACCAAATCGGGCTTTTCCTGAAATGGCATGCCAATTTTTTTTTTCATATTTGGATTCTATGACTCAAATTCTGGCTAAATACTAAATTTTGTAAACTTAGAGATGAAATTTATGGAGAAACTTAAAAATTTGTCTCGGCAATTTTTTTTTTCGGTTTGCGGCAAGAATAATTCACTCGGCAAACTTCTCAATTTATAGCAACCGATTTTCCTGTCCATTTCTTTTTATTCTATACGAGCGGGAAAATGTCGTCTTCATTACTTTCAAATAATTTTAACAAGGTGCATAAACCACATTTGGCGTTATTATCTCGTGTAAAGAATGTGCCAAATTTCAAAACACACCAATGTGTAAATTCACGGATATCTTAGCCAATTTTGAATAAAAATTCTAATTTCTTGCCAGTGGACCTAGGAAGATGATGTTAAAACTTTTATAGATTATTATACACGAAAAATTTATAAAAATTATTTTAAAACACAAATTTGAAAAATAAATCGTAGAAAATGTGTGAAATATAATTGGATTAAGCCCAGATTTCGAATTCTGGAAGAAGGAATCAAGTAAATTTAATAAAAAAGAGATACCAAATTTAATTTATAATAAGGAGCTAAAATTTTCAGACCTAATTTTTTAAAAACTACTCGCGCGATTTTTACAAACTCGGCAGTTTGGCATAATTTGAGTCCTAGAATCGAAATATAGAAAAATAATTGGCATGTGATTTCAGAAAAGTCCAATTTTGTGTCAAAATACCTATATTAGAATACTGCTATATATAAATCTAATATAGATCTTAAGTAGCACTTTGAATCCATGAAAAACGCAAGTTGAATTTCGTCAATCGGCCCTGTAGAACCGAAAATATAAAACTGCCCCCCCTTTTTTTTCGCAGTGTACCTACCTTTTCTGTTGTTTCTAAAGTTATACTGTTGCTACCCAGAGATTGTCATAAAATACATTTGTAGTAATAATTAACAAATTAATGAACCAAGATTTACAACTTAAAGAAGCTAACAAACATAATATTCGCCTTCTTTTGCCGAGACGTGTGGCTAAACGCAGAACAGCTGTAGAACCCTGTATGAAGATTAATTTAGCTGGAGATAAATGGAAATACATAGTAACCCATAGTGAAGCTTGGTTTTTCCTAAATGACTGCAACATAACATGGTCTATTTTCGACGGAAACGAAGCGAAAAATTGTACAAATTTAATTCCATCAACGCCTGGATTCTTTTGCAATAGGAAATTAAAAATTCACATCCTATATTTACATACTAAATTTCATTTCTTTATCCCAGTCACTTTCAAACAGTTCAACTCCATCATGGCAGAGCAACAAGTCTTACTTCTAAATGTAGCACTGCATACTTGAAAATGTAACGACTGATACAGGTATTCTTTATATACCTTTTCAATTCTTCCTGGTACGTCACCTGACGTTCGGTAATGTGATTTTAGTCGCCTGAAAGGAGCTCTTTCTGGAAGCAAACCTACCACGATTAATGAACTTTGGAAAGTAGTAGAAGAGAAATAGAAATTTTATGAAGAGTCCCTCTATCATGGAAATCACGATATGAACTTATAGTCCGGAAAAAAGGCTGTCAGGTGGAACATTCAAAAATTACTCTTTGCATTTAAAGTATTAACTAAACGGCTTCAAAATCTTTCTACAAATGTGTAAACACCCTCTGAATTAGGATTTAAAATACGTTCTGCACATGATATTTGCGAATGCCACCAGCCTATGCCTTACCTTTCCCTAGCTATTCTCTAAACTTGGTAGCCTCAGTTTCCTTAGTTCACCTATAAGGTATTTCTCCCGCCTCCTTCGCGTGCCTTCGTGGTGTAGTGGTCAGCACGCCTGGTCGTGTATTCCAGATGTCAGTGGTTCGAATCCCGGCGAAGTCATTGCTCATTTTTCCTGTCTCCTGCTTTTAAAAAATTAACTAATGTCTGTGCCTTATCTAAAAATTTTAGATAACTGCCTTATCTAAAAAGGTGGTGGGCGATGATTCTCCACCACCGGGATTTGGCGATTGTGTTCCCTGAACCCCAGTCGCGCTTTAAAAGGGGCAGTATGTAAGGTATTTCTCCCGCCTTCTTCACATGCCTTCGTGATGTAGTAGTCAGCACACACGGCGCCTATTCCAAGAGTCCGTGGTTCGAGTTCCGGCGAAGGCGTTGCTCCTTTTTCATGTCTCCTGCTTCGAAATAACCTAATGTCTCTAGACACTTTGTTTGACATATTATGTAAGCAAGATTTCGAGATTAAACATTTCAGTTTTATTTAGCTGTTTTGTTGTTTAGTTACATTGTTTTGTATATTCTATATGATAGACTTAAAATATGTGAGTTTTATTTCCCCCTAAAAAGCTAGAAATATATGAATATGAAGCAAGCAAATTTTCTGGAAGGTGAAATTTTGTAATATTAATACGCGACTGAAACTATATTTGAACTATTTCAAAAAATAAGTTGAACAAGAGAACAAGCCCGCCAAATGAACGAACTGCAATCTAAACAAAATTAACAAATAAAAACAAAAATGTTCTACGCATACCTGAAAAAAATGCATAAAAACATTTCAATATCAATGAAATCTGTTCATTCTTTCGGAGCAACAACCAATTCGTAAATAATTTTCTGTTATCAAACCGAAAAACAAAAACTTTCGACACTTCAGATTAATACGTATGAAGTCATGATTTCAGTTTTATGTAATGTAACACTTTTTTTTCACTATTAATAAAAGAATTAACGTTGCAATAACATATCGTGTAAATTACCTTAACCTAAAACAAAAAGTTGCCAACAGCAGGTATTTATTTAAAATACTAACATTCATGAAATATTTTCTGCATACAGTGACATCACATGCAATCGCGTGCTTTCTTCAACGTCGGATATGCCCTTATATAATATCCATACGCTTAATATTTCGAAATGCTATTTTTACTTCACATTATGTAAAACTTTGAAATTTTTATTAACAAACACTTCTATTTGGAAGCGAGCAGTGGCAACACTTTTCGAAATCAGCCTTTTATATCCAGCACGCGACGCTGTTGCCACTAGGGAAAATAAAACCGAAAACTTACATTTTCAGAGTTTTTAACTAATATTTGCCTCGGTTGATTAATGTCATACGAAGATGAGATTCGTCGAAATGGCTTCCCACGAATTTTTGGAATCCGCCCTCTCTTGAAACCCTCCGCCATAATATCACAAACAAACAAATAAACAGACAGACGCGCACAGATATTAATGGAATATGATGGAACTGTTATTAATTCAGATAAATGAATGAATATAGAACTGTTATTAATAGAATATGGAACTGTTATTAGTTCAGATATAACGTAGCTCGTTTGCTTATTTTTCTGCAATTTTACGATATTCTCATCATCCTAAAATCATAAATAATTTTCGAAATTCGAATGACAAAAACTTTTATACAAAAGTTGTTTGAAGTACTCCTTTATGATTATTTCATGAACGTCAGCTATAGATACTCTATACTTTAATAACACTTTTTCTGGTCTCGCTAGAAATAACTGAACATTGGTTAAAACGCACGTACTGCAGAAATCTTTTTTTGTGAAAGGAGAACAAAGAAAGTACTGCTAATTAAAATAACTCGAGAAATTTATAATTATACTAAAATGCTCAGAAATTAGTTTTAAAAACTGAAAACAATTACATTATGTACTGAATAAAATGTATAACGTATTACTGTTCTGCTGCTCTCTTAATTGAGTAGTATATTTGCTACGAGATTATTGCTACCGGATTATTTGCTACCGGATTTTACGGATTATTCAGCTTTCTACAACTTCAAATGCGGCGGTCAGTAAAACCGAAAGTAAGCGCTAAATAGGTCCTCAAAACGCAGAGTAAGCATCATCTTCAGGTCATCAGTCGTTATTCACAGTACACCCTAAACCAGGGGCTCGGAAATTTGGGATTCCGGAACTCTGGAACTGGGTTTTAAAAGTACCTGGGGTGTAGAAGTAACTTAGAATTTTATTTTTATAAATAATTACGTATTTGAGGCTTTTTAACAATAAAAAAACGATATTGACATCACATAAATTGTAATGTTTATCCTAATTTTAATAACAGTTATGTTAAATGTATGCATCTTTATTGTCCATTTTAGCTTCAGCTTACAACTTCCTACCAGAATGTATTTTCAGAAATGCGGTTAATGCAAATTCGTACGAGTAGTATTTAAGTCGATGTTTTCACCGACTTCGTTAAAAAGCCTGAGTTTCTGACTAGCGAGCGTTTGCCTTTTGGCAACGTCTCTCTACGCCATTGCTACGCTCGGTCATACTTTAGGCCCTTGTTTGGCTTCGCCGACTTAATTAAGATTTAGGGGCCAACTACTTAGAATCTTGATAGCTTCGGTTATACCTTTCCGTTAGCTTTAGTTCAGCTAGTTAAGTTTAATTTCAGATTAATTTAGTTCAAGCCCAAGTGGAGGCTTTTCTGTACGCTCCGAGGTAGGAGCTGATTGTGTCATTTATTTTGAGAAATAAAGGGTAGTTAACCCTACTTTCGTCTTACGTCTCTGTTCACACACTCAAGCGATTATTCGCTTATTAGTGTTTGGGGTTTAGATTATTGAACTGTGAATTAAATATGTAAAACCCGACAGTCTTCATTGCAGGGCCTATTAAATTATGCACATTTTTTGCTACATTTCGACAAACTTCATTCCACGGCCTATTAAATTATGCACATTTTTTGCTGCCTTTCGGTAAACTTGTTTCCTCGTATTATTCTAAATTAATCAATCCCTCGAGGCAAGTTGCAAATGATATCAAAAATTGCAAATTTTGAAATTAAGTTGTCCTGGTCAAATTATAGGAATCAAACTTCTTATAATTTTATTTTTTCATAAAGAATATAAAACTTTTCCAAATATAAGTATAGGAACCAGGGGCCTATACTTTAAAAGTTAAATTTCGTTATTTTTTCTCAACTTTTTTTCTTTGAAGTTACCAAAATATAAATATTTTCGTCATATAAAACACTTCTGCAACTGGAAGTATATGACGAATTGTTGTGAAACTAAACATCGGGTGCGGATTATTAAGCCGGGTAAAGGAATGGGTGTAAAATGTATGTATATACGTTTGGTTCTGATGATTTCAATTAGAAAGGGAGGTAAAAAACTACATGCTACAGTAGTCTAAAATGTCAATGTTTTACGGCTGATCGTTTTTGAGTAATGTGAAATACATGCATACATACGTTCGTAGGTACTTATAGACACCACGATGAAATCCCTGTTGAATCCATTATGAAACCATTTTAGAATCGTTTTTCGAAAAACCTTTTGGAGAGTCTATTAATCCATTGCTTACGTACATTTGTCACGCCAAGAAATCGTCCAAATGGATTCGGAAACGGTCAAAACCGATATTCCGTTGAAATATGTTACTCGAAATTTTTCGTGATTACAATACTTTCTTTAATTCGATGCACGGGTTGAAAAATTATAAGTACTAACAACTTTTTTCCTCAGAAGTGTAAAAGACTAAAAATCAGAATTAACTTCTTTGTTGCTAAATTTAAAAAGCAATTCAGTTCCTTATTGTAATTTATAGGAAGCTATTTTGTAAGGTTCTACTGTCTATCTGTTGTGTAGAATCTTGAGAAATAGTGATTGCACCGAATAAGGGTTAATACTGTCCTTTATTAAACTTTTTAAATTATGTACAATGCGTCAACTTGACTGTAACATACTGAAACAGTAGAATCAAACTCATAATTGGAAATATTGACAAGTAGTAGAATTAAACTACAGGGTTCATACAATCGTGTATCCTACAACACGTAGATGAGTCTAGTGGCAGCAAGATAATAGTTATTAAGCCAGGTCTAACCAGCAATAACTGCTGAGCGGAAACTTGCGTACAACCACACACAGAGATTTCCTAGACTCTCTCTAACTGTCTCTACTACAACATCGATATTTAAACTTTTTCTCCCACTGGTAGAATTTGCCTTCCTTACGACAGCTACCAAATTTAAATATTCTGGCACTGACAGTTAGGGGAATGAAGGCTTATAGGAAGTAACTTAAAATTTAAATTTAACTGGTTATTTAAAATAAATATAAACCCCTACAATTTAATAAAATCTTCCTTAAAAGGTTATATGTCATCGGTCGTTGCTTGCTGTCATTGCTTTCTATAATTTCTTCTTATATCATTTCATTTAAAGGATATTTTAAAATTTTTTGGAGGTGTTTCTTGTTTCAGGACGTAAAAGCTGAAAATTTTATTCTCAAGCCCATATCTCATTGATCAATATCTCTAAAAGATGCATCGTTTTCCCCTTTTCTATTTCTATATATTTCTTTCTTTCTTACAAGGAATTCAGAGTAACTTTATGGTTTCATTTCCCATCAGGATAATTTTATATATTTTTTATACTTCCCATTATCAAAAGGTATTATTAGAGACCACATATGTATGATTAAGGGAAGTTTCGATGGGCGGAAATTGTAATTTATAAAATCGTTTATAAAGTTCCTCAGAGGAATATAAAAAATGGGAATAACCTCTGGAGATAATAGCTACTTTGTATTTATTTGTTCAAAATAAGAAAACGTTCCCCATCAACAATCTTCATGGTTCTAAATTTTACATCTACCCACCCTGTTTACGCTTGTTTCTTGTCGTGTAGACTATCATTAGAAAGTGTTGCTGTTATTTCAAATGGCAGGCTCTTGCAATTTAATGGATTCCTCTGAAATAATCATTTGTAGTTTCACCGATATCGTTGTCCAGGATGCATCACAGGGTTCTATTGAATTACACACGAGAGTAAGAGGAAGATTCATACGCAGTTTGGAAGGAAAACTCTCGGGGTCAGTGATTCGAGAAGCTCTTACCCATTTTTCTCTACCATCTATTTCTAAACAGAACTTTCCAGTCGACTCTTTTAAGTATCTCCGTGCCACACAGCCACTATGAACTTATAAATATTTGTGTTTTCTTCAGGTCTTGAACCCAGATCTTGGACCCGGAACTTCTTCAAGACTTGAACCCGAAAGGCTATGACAACCGACTTCCCTATCACTGTGTCAACAAGAAGACTTAATACTGAAAGTAAATGTTAGCTGATCTCAGGTTAATAGCTTTCAAAAAAGAAACTTTTACCTGTCCTGTTCCAAACCAAAAGATAGAGTAACTAAAGAAAGAGAAGATCCAGCAACTGTCGTCAAGTAGAACACTTTTTAGAAAGATCGTGGGGGAAATTCGTTTCACTAACATGAGGTGTTTCGGGCTCGAATCCCGGAGAAGGCATGGATGTTTGTAAATGTATAGTGTCTGTGTGGCATGGGCACTCTAAATATGCAGAAAATCCTATGTAGAGGCATGGAGGTAGAAAGTGAGATGGAGAGGCCCTAACCGGTTTCTCCCATACGCTGCTTTGAAGCACTGGCGATTCCTTCTTGGTGATCATAAGATTGGGGGATTTACCATTAAGATCAATGGGTGTTGACACGATCGAATGTAAATATTTTGTAAAAACGTCGTAAATATGCATATAAATGTACATATTTTCTTTTTCTACAATACGGCAGAGTCCTAAGTATATGAAAAGAACACATTTTTAACCAACATTTCACGCCGAACGGAATTCAATGCCTATAATACTTTTTACCGGACAGTTTGCTCAGAACTGTTTAATTTGAATGAAATATTTTCACAAGTTTTCGTTAATTATATCAAAAATTTGTAAGGTAATTCGATTTTATCCGGTTAAGGATTACAAAGATTAAGATTAAATTTTATTTTATTATTAATATTAAAATTATGCATTATTTCTTTTCTATTTATAGAGCTTCTTCCTAAAATACTTTCTCAAATATGACACGATTGAGTTTTTAGCCTCTGAGGCCTCTTTTAAATGGAGAAAATCTAAGTCAGTTTATAATTAATGCTCTATTCCGTCCATTTCAACTTAGCGCAGCTTTTATTTTAATAGTGAAATACGTAAATAGTACTTAACTTTCTCTGAATATTTCTGAAAGAGAATAAAAAAAGGATTTTTTTTAAATATTATTTAAAACTTGTAACTGAGTTATTATAAAATGCAAGGGAATAATTCTTTTAATTATATTTATCAGATTTTTTACCCTTAATTTCAATAATACATATCCTAAAATTCTTCTTTATTACTTCCTTAAGTACGCATCTCATAGAATTTGCTTTGCAATACCTTTTAACAGATTGCTTTCCAGTACGAACAATTCTTGCTTGAATAGTTTTATAATGTATTTGTCTACAGAATTTCAATTTATGTTTACAATTCAATATTAAAGTTATATATAGAGATAATATTTATAATCATTATAGATTTAGATACATTTAATATTTAGATTTCTTCACAGTAACTTTTACAGGAGTTTGTAAACGAATAAATCCTTTATTTCTAATACATTTATTAATAATTTAATGTATATTTACATATTTTGTTAAAGGCAGATACATGCCTTTTGCAAGCTTATGCATAATACCCATACATATTTCATATTTTCCATTTGCGGCATGTGCAACTCTTTAACTTCTGTGCATTCACAATCGTTTTCGAGTAAAGTAATTTACAATGATTTATCATATACCCGAAATTTTACAAAAGAAATATGCATAAATATAATTTGAATGAAAATTACATGTATTATTTTTAATACCCACTCAAATCAATGACCAAAATTTCTGTTGTTAATTATCGAAAAATAGATATTATAAATAGTAATTAAAATGATTTGTGCAAAGGTGTCTGCTAATTCAAACTGAATTACCCAGGGCAGGCGACGAGCACGCCCCTTTGTCCTTACTGCCCCACGGGGTTTCCCCCTTCCACTTGCTTAATTGCTTAGAGTGCAATAAAGGAAACCACTGGCGGTACATTTCTTTCTGTGCTCAGTGGCTTCTTTTTGTCGAGGAAGCCATTTTTGTGCAGCTTAAGCTCCTTTTCTCTACTCTTCAGTGTTGTATTTTTTAGAAGGCATTCTTAAAAGGAATTACGTTAAGACGTAGCTTTTATGTAAAACTGTTGTGTCGCGAATTCTGTGTTTTTAATTTAAGTGTTTTTAATCATTTAAGTAATCAATTATTTAAGTATTTTATTTGTATTTGTAGTTGATTTTTTAAATCTGAAATTGTGAAGAGCGTAATGAATCTATATATATATTTGTAAAGAGTGTATTTAAAATCTTTGGGCAATTATTTTTCCTTCAACGGTTCAATTTTCTAACGCAGAAAGGGGAGCGTCTTTTAACGGATGTAACATCTGTGGGAATAGCCTTTTAAGATGACAGTTGCAACTTTGAGCAGTATATCGTTGTTCCCTTGTCTTTGTTAGCAAACAGTAAAAGTGGCTATAGTAATTGGCCTCCCGCTGTTCACTTACGTTTCAGCTTTGTGAATGTCGCCTTGCTTATAGCTTCGGAAGAAAGGGAAAGGTTGTAAATTGGATATTGAAGGGGCAGTTTTTGTTGTTTCTACTAAGATTTTCGCTTGTTAGCAAGGGGGTCGAATTTTGAGTTTCCAGTTTTCGCAGGTGCTACTGTAGACAATGACTTAATTCTGATTCGTTTGTGTTTTTGAATTTGGCCGATTAAATTATATTGAAAAGTCCTGGATTAGCAAGAATTTAATTTTATGTGTAACATTTGGACCTATAATTGTGAGTGGGAGGAGAAACCGAGTTTTCCTTGGTTGTTGCGAGAGTTTTGAAGTCAGTTTTTTATCGGAGTCTTCGAGAGAGTTTTTGAGTTTGAATACAGAGAAAAAGAATTAGCAGAGAGGGCCTTTGGCCCTGCGGCCAAGCTTACCCTGGCTTGGGTGGCTTGCGCTTGCGTTCTGCGGACGGACTCGGCTTTTAGCTGAAGAGATTTGCGATGCTGCGACTGTGTTCGCCGGAATTTAGGAGATAAGTTTTGATACAGAGAAGAGAATTAGCAGAATGGGCTTTTGGCCCCGCGGCTGAGCTTTTGCCCTTGCGGGTAACTTGAAGATGAGATGAACTTGGAATTTTACGGAAACTGATGCGAGAAGTAGAACTCAGAGGGAACTCTTCCGAGTTTGAAGGGGGTTTTCCCTTAAAACGGAAGTGAAATGGCTCGTACCAAACAGAAGCGTTTCTTTCGTGAGAAGAATAAAAATTCAACATTCTGTCTTCACTCGCAAATTCCCGTTGTCGCTGTCAGCCGAAGCACCTGAGTGTCATCTTGTTTATTACTTTTGTTTCTCATTCAACTTTAATACTTCAGAATATTTGATTGCCGATCTTCGTCATTGGGGTTCTACAAGAGGCCATTTTTCATGAACTTAGAATTTTCCGGAAACTGATGCGAGAAGTAGAACTCATCTGCAGCTACAGCTTCCTATGATAACTTCGCCTATAGCCTGTGATGATGAAATTTCGGTAGTTTACTGTGAGTTACTTAATATTTTTATTTGTAAGATTATAGTATTTTTTAAGTAGTGTAATTTAAACTAATCTTGCTTAATTTGGGGAGAAAGAGAAAAATTTATTTGAAAATTAAAAAAAAGGGAAAAGGATTGTTTGTGCTTTATTTAGAATTTAAAGTTATTGTCAAAAATACGAAATTTATGTTAATGGTAATTTCTATATTATTTTGTGTGAGAATTCAGTTTGAATAAATCATTTAATGTTCCAGTTATTCTAAGTAATCGTTGTTATGTTAAAATTCAAAAATCTTGATAAATGACTCTTGGAGAAATTTAATGTAGAATGTTTATTGCATTTTTATGTAAGGGAAGTCTGCACAGTTCTCCCATAAATTTATCCTAGATACTAATAAATGAGTTTGATTTTATGTTATTACTTGCATTTGTGTTTTTTGTGTGTACGCAGTTGGTCTGTTTAGTCACTCCATTTGTTTGAGCCGGGATGCTTTAAAGAAACATGGAGATTTTATCGGGCTTATTGAAAATGTTTATGCATTTTAGGGTACTCACAACGCGCCCTGTTTAGCAAATATGTACTAACCACTTATTATTGATTCTTTGAATATATTTTAAGATAAAATTTGTAATGACTTTTAGGTACGAGGAAAGTTAGACCTAGTGCTTGATGTTTAGTAATGGAACTGATTGATTGGTGTCTGAATATTTCTTCTCTGGTGCTTATGAGGTTTTGATTTAATGAATATGAACTTGTGATTAATTATAGAGATATGTGAATTTTTATAAATGTTTTGGTTGAAGAAATAGTATTCTATTCTACTGAGTGCCAGAAAAGATTTATTCCTTCTTGTGTTTATAGGTTAAGTTTTATTAAGATGAATTTGCCTTGCTTTGGGTTAGTTAATTAAGTTATTTGGTTTAGTTTGTCCGCCGCCAAGTGAGGTTGAGTATGAGTTAAATTCAAAAATTAAAAGTAACCCAGTAAAGTTTAAGTTATTTAAAAAAACAGATGATTGCCAATGCAAACAAATGTTCACCTTCTCCCTGACACGCTCAGTTTGCGTTCAACCTTAAATTGTTTCAAAAACAGAAGATTGCTAATTCTGTTGTGTAGATTTTTTTAAGTATTATTTTACAGTGCTTATTAATTTTATTAATTTACAGTGAATAGTAAAATTGTAATGTTCATGTTAGAGATGTAATTTTTAAATTATACTGTCGCTAAATTATTTCTTTTGATTTGGGTAAAATTTCTTAAGTTAGCAGACAGCGATAGCCTGTTTTTGCGTTCTCACGGGAGGAGTATTCTGGGGTCAATGGTCAGCGACCAGCTGCATTTTTTCATTCCATTTTCTTGCGGGGACGAACATGTGTTTTTCTCGTTCAAAGACGATCCGCTTAGCGGCGCCGATTCTTGATAGAATTATGAGGATGCAAAAATTTGGGATCTGTCTGAAGAGTCGCATCGTTAACAGATTTACTACTTTGTTTTTGAGTTCGTAAAATAAGGGGCTTGTCATTGTGAAAGGATAGGACTGATTTTCTTAAAATTCTGTTGGGTATTTATTGGTCTGCTTCTAGTGGTTAGGAGGGTTACTGTTTTGTGTAGCATTGGTGAGTTTTAATTTTATGGATTTTTTTTAACCAATAGTAATTATAGAGGCGGTGCACTTTTTGAGCGTCACGAGGTTTTAAATTTGGTCGCTCCCGTGGCGAGCGGATACTTTTTTGAAGATTTTGTCAGATTTTAAGAGTCCTTTTTGAGGGGAGAGAGAGGGCCCGGCGGCCCCTTCTCGGGGTTGTCCGCGCGAGAATTGGCCCGAGAACGATGCGGGCTCCCATCGTATCGTCGTCGGCGAATCCTTTCTGAAGGTCTGCTGCTATGTCCTATTCTCACTGATGTTTTTTCCTTGAGGAAAAATAATGTGTTTTAAATGCAGATTACTGTAACTTACACTTATCTTCAGCGAGAACATCATTCAGAAGTCGGTGGGCTTTCACATACAGATTACTGCGGCTTCCATTTTTCTTTGTTGAGGACATCATCGAAATGTTGGTGGACATTCATGCTAAGTTGGACCTCCTTGAATGCAGAAGGACTATATCCATGAGGAAGTTTTCTACAACAGAAGAATTGACTATTTGGTGCGGCAGTGATGAAGAAAGATTTTTGAACTTCTTTTACGTGCGTTTCGTAGACAATTAGGGAGACGAAATCTGGGCAGGAATTTTTCTCCACCGTGAGTTGATTATTTTTTGATTTTGTATTTAATTCTATATGTGTCCTCAAACTTATTGCCCTTAACTGATTTAGGATTTTGTGAAATCGATTATTAGGAAAAATCTTCATCTTTCACTTTACGAAAATTGATTTAAAGTATTTGTATATGTAGAGTGAGTTTAAATGCTTGAGTAACCTTCTAAGATTAATAGAAATTGTAAATTGTTTCATTAAGATTTTGGTAAGATTTGGAAATATTTAAAGAAATAAAAAATGTTTCAGACTACTTAAGTATGGTTCAGTGATAATTACGAAATTATTGTAAGATACGTAATTAATAATTTTGAATACAATATTGATTATGGTTTAGATTGTCGCATGAAGAATTGTGAGTAATTTTTAGTAAATGTTTGTAGGGGTAGTCTGGCCAGCTATTCTGAATGGATAATCTTTTGGAATATTAAATAAATGTTTTTATTTGTTTTACTATTGTATGTTTTTTGTGTTTTTTATCTTGTGGTCTACTGTAGGTCACCCATGTGATCCTTTCGGAAAACATGGTTAAACTTCCATTCGAACCTGGGTAGTTTATTGCGAGCGTAGGAGAATTTAATGTTATTTATGACTATACGATCAGATATATTAATTTAACTGGTGTTTCGACTTCTTAGTGTGTGAGATTTATTTCTCCCTGGTGTTTTGAACTGTTCTGTGTTTTACTTTTACGTGTTTGCGGCTATCTCTAAGGATGTATTGAAATTTATGTGTTTACAGGAAGCAAAGCTGATTAATTAGTTTAGTGAGAGATAGTATGTTAATGATTCAGTGTCGGTAATGCATTTTACATGAATATTAATATTTTGAGTTTAACAAAACACCAGGGAAGATTTTTCATTTCATTGAACTTAAGAGTTGAGAGTTGATATGATAAAACTGAATTTACTGTGTTGAGGATTTATGAATATTTAATCTAGCTTAAGGTATTAATTAATTTGTTTTCAAACACCAGACTCTATTATTTGGTTTATGAACTCATTATGTTTTTATGAGTATTTTTTGTGTTTTTTTTAGTTTGTCACGGCACCAAGAGAGGTTGAGTATGCAAGTTTAAAATTAAAAATATTAATAAAACCCGCAAATTTTTTCTTTTCACAACAATTCAAACAAATGTTGACCTTCCCCCTGACACGTTCAATTTGAGTTCAGTTGTAAACCATTTCAAAAACAGATGACTGT
>KK122528.1:2751-43640 GCA_000611955.2 Stegodyphus mimosarum
GCACAATTTTGAAATCAGCAAAATAAATTTCGTTGCACATAAAATGAAGTTAAGTAAAACAGCAAAAGATAAAATGACGAAGGTACTTTACTGTAATGAAAGATAAAGAAAATCTTCAAATTTTTTATTAATATTCTTTATAAATTAAAAAAATAGCTTTTCATGTATTATTAATAAATATTTATTAGACATTATTAATAAAAATGAAAATAAATTCTCATGAATAATCCTCAGTAAAATTTGTTTGGAAAATTAAGGTTTAAAATAATTGTTGCAATTCATTAAACCAAAGTGCGTAAACCACATTTGGCGATATTATCGCCTATAGCAAATATGTCACATTTCAAAATGCGCCAATTCACATACATCATGGGAAATTTTCAATAAAAAAATCTAATATTTTTGCAGGCATGCCTAGAAATACATCTACTTTAAGATAATGGTAAAATTTTTATAGTTTATAATTCAAAATTTGTTTATAAAAATTACTTAATAAATCATAAAAAATGGGCGGATTTTATTTGGATTGAACTTAAATTTCGAATTCTGAAAATAGGAATCAAGTAAGTTTACTGAAAAAAGCGATATTATTAAATATATATACCAAATTCAATTAACACTGAGGAGCTAAACTTTTGAGACCTGATTTTTGAAAAATTACTTAGCAATTTTTATGAAACTTGGCACTTAAGCAAAATTTGAGGAGCCAAATAAGGAAAAAAATCTGTATTTCATTTCCAAAAAAGTCCAGTTTTGTGTCAAAATACTTATGTTAGAATAATGCTACGTATAAATCTAATATATATCTTAAGCCGATTTATGAAAAACGTAAGTTGAATTTCCTCAACCGGCCCAGAAGAACGGAAGATACAGAATTGCCCCCCTTTCATTTGGGCGGTATCCGAGTTTACCTTTGGATTGTATACACAAATGATTGAAAATTTTGATTCAGTAAGCAAATAACAAGCATTGCAACTGAGTAGCGTGATGATATATAAAAGGACTCAACATTGGGTGTTTTTGTTCTTGAGCGATTATCCATAGTCCTTTGAACAGCTACACTTGTTCTAAAAGTTATCCATGGGCCCACAGTATCATGCTGGAGGACTTTCAAAGGGGAACTAGCTCGTATTCACATTACACATAGGGAAAACCAATGATGGGGTTTACGTTACGCAAAGAGAAAAAAAAATCACAAAAATATTCAGTGGGCTCATTTCGCCGGGACAAACCACCGGCCTTCAGCTCTTTTATCCTCTCGGCCAGTGTGTACTTTTGCGGGATAGACTGCAGATTAGGGGCCAGTCGCCAAATGAAGCGAAATCGCGTCAAATCTGGTAACCTCTTGGCGTCATGAATATCGTTAGGGTTTAAGGTTACAGTTTATAGTATTTAAGCGGGCTTTTTGAATTTTCGTCAAAGAACGTCTATGCATATTCTTTGATTTGACAATACATATTCTTTAATTTCACTGTGCTTCTAGTAGATTGTGTGAGGAAAATGGCTGGCGTCGAAAGAGTTGAACGTGTGGGTTTTACTTATTTGATTCGGTTGCAAGATAAGGGCGAAGGATGTGTGATAGAATGGTGCATGAATTATGGTTTGATTGCGAATATGTACGAATGTCCTAAGTGTAAAAATAATATGAAATTAGTTGAAATGAAATATGCGACAGATTTGTGTGAATGGAGGTGTGTGTCATTATATGGGGTTAAGCACGTGGTTGAAATGAGCGCGCCATTTTGAATTTCATCTCCATTGTATTGTTACATTTTAGTGTGGATATAAACAAATGCGAGTTTCTACTGTTTATCATAAACAAAAATTTATTGTAAAAATATAAATTGCGTAGTTAAATTTGTTTAACCACTTTTTGTTTTTTTACTATACTATTGCTCATGTTTCAGTAGATCGAAATTTTGAATTTTATCTTCCTTTTTCTTCTGCCTTTTTTTTAAACTTTTAGATTAAATATGAATCAATGCTTTCCGATTATTTATTGCTCATTTACTGCTTATTACAAATTCTTAAATTTCCTGCTAAAACATTTTACTCTATTTTGCTACCGCCTTAAAAATGGTATATATTGTGAAAAGTTTTAATATTGTTGATTGCATAAAATACATAGTTATTAAATTTCAAATACTTTATCGTTGTTTTCCTTGAACTTCTGTTTTAGATATTTTTGCATGTTTACAGGTTGTTAAGATATTTTTGTATGTTTACATGATCAATGTTTTGCATGTTTAAAGGATTTATTCAAATTCGCAACCATCTGATATGGCGATATGATGAGTTAGTGATTTTCTAAAACGCGCGAAAATAACCGATTTGGCGATTTTTTGAAAACGCGCCAAACTGGCCCGTAATATGCAGTTTTACCCTTGTGCGTCTATGGTTTGGTTTATTTGATTATGCAAAGCCCGCGAGAACTATCTGCGTAAGGAGAGGTATGCTTTCGTGGAGCGAAACTGGCTTGTATCCACATGGCACATGCTAGAAAACGCGAAATGTAACGAGCCTGTTTGTCTGGAATCGAATCTAGGTCGAATTATCTGTATTAATCGACTTTACCGTTCGGCCAATGTTGGGCTCACTATGTTTAAAGTGGACATGGACAAGGGGCAACACTTATTAAAAAGGCTTTGAATCTGAGGTTTAACTAGACACTTTACAAGAGACAAATTGTAGAGACATTAGATTATTTCGAAGACGGAGAGATGAAAAATGAGCAATGCTCTCATCGGGATTCGAACCACGAAACTCTCGAATACGCGCCGAGCGTGCTGACCACTACATCAGGAAGGCATGCTAAGAAGGCGGGAGAAATACCTTATATACTCCCCCTTTTAAAGGGCGACTTGGGATCAGAGGACCGAATCGCCAAATCCCGGTGGTGGAGAATCATCATCCACCACCATTTTTAGTTCGGGCGCCACTGAAGAGACATTAGATTTTTTGGAAGCAGGAGAGACGAAAAATGAACACTGACTTCTCCGGAACTCGAAACCACGGACCCCTTGAATACGCGCCGAGCGTGCTGACCTCTACACCACGAAGGCATGCAAAGAAGTCGGGAGAAATACCTTATAAAATAGGCTTTCTTACTGTCTGTGTTCAGTTTCATTTGCGATAGAGTCAAGCAACATACATAAGAACTGTTTTTCGAGTAAATTGTGCAATTTTATGCTACTGCTATGTTTTATTGAAATATGGAGTGGATAAAAATGTGTCTGTTGAAGTGGCTTCAGATATTTTATACCTAAGCATTACTACTCTAGGTATTAACTCTAAGTTTTATGATTTTAAGTATGCCTTAAGAGTATGCAAAATCTATGAAAAAATCTGTCTATTGTAGCGGTTTCAAATCTTTTTACAGCGAATGGTTACAGCCTACTTGTCAGTAACAAATAAGTTGCGAACTTATTTGAACTTACGTTATGCAAAATATGTGAATGTCATACTAATATTTAAAACTTTTTTATGGAGCAAAAGAATACAGAATTCTAAACAAAAGAAGTTGTTAATTAGTTTCCTGGCAACTAGAAAAATTGCAATGGAAACCATAAACCTGCAATTTCCGATTAAATGCGTACTATGCTGAATAAGACTTGGTTCATACCACCAGTAACTGAATTTAGAAGTATTAAATGAGAGGCTTCGTTGTGTCAGAAGTTTAATGTAGTCTCAAAAAGTGATTTTATTTACAGGCGGTTTCTTTGTAATTTAAAGCAGAAAAAGTTTCAGGATTGATTCCTGGTTAGAAGAGAGGTAATAGCTAGGGATAGTATAAACTATGTTTTTAACAAATTTAGTAATTTTCTCGTAAAATAACATTTTTTATGGCCGTGTGGGATAAATTACTAATAAATGAGTAATTTCGGTAAGTCATTCAATACAAAGTTATTAGAAAAGATGAAGAGTTCGAAATGTCTGTCATGTGATCAACGCTAAAAGTCAGTATTATAAAATTATAAAAATTAAGGATAATAAAAGGAAAACACAGTTTGGAATCCGTGAATAACATTAAAGAAGACATGCATGAAATGTAAGTAATGTAATTTATGATTGACACCTAGCGAAAATATGTGACAAATCTGAAGAAAACAAAGACATTTTAATATATTTTCAGATATTCACAAATATAACAAGATTAGCGATGAGTTTAGAAAATGTGTACAGAAGTTTATAATAAAATATATAGCATTATTACATTGAGGTGCACTACTTTGTAGAAGAAAGTTAAATTTTATTTGAAGAATAAATTATTCATTCTGAAGTGGATATGCATCCCGTAATAATTGATAATTGGCAAATGTTTTTTTCCAACACGGAAAAGTTTTCTAATACTCTATATTTCAAATGCAAGTGACTAAAAGATTATTTTTCATGTTCAAATGATCGAAAATTGATTTGTTTATCACCCTTGGCCAAAGGTGTTTAAATAATTTGCCTTATAACGGGTAGTGAAAATAATACAAATAAGAAATGTTAATTTCGGAGACTTTTAAAAATTTAAAAGTGCTGTCATGGAATTTAAAAGTTTGCACCAGTCATGGGCAAATTCTATACATTATATGCCACACATAAGATGTGTGTTGCCACCTTGTGGCCGTTCTAGGATTTGTTTAGCCAGCTTGAGGAATACGTCTTGGAATAATTAACATAGATTTTTTTAAGAAATTTTTAATATTTATTTGAAAAAGAAATAAACGTGCAGGGTAGAAGTTACCGCAAGATGAGTACCAAATCCAAAATAATACTTTGAGTGCATTACTTAGTGAAATATTTTTGTCCTTAAAATTTAAGGTTTTAAATATAATAAATAATAAAACTACTGTAAGTACTCATGCAAGATTAGTTTTCAGTGATGCTCTTGCTATTTCCACATATATATTGAAGATGATCCTATACACATATTGGAGTGCTCGAGAGTCAGTAGCAAAGGTGATGATGATGATGATAATGCGTTTTATTAACCATGCTTCGAGCCCCAGAAAATGACCTCACAAGTCACTGGGCGGCCATGTGTGGCTTAGAATGCGGTCCATTCGTACGTATAAAAACAGTATTAATCCTTTGCACTCGGATGACCCTTCTGAGGGAAAGTTTAACATACCACTCAGATGTTCTGTCTCAAGGGGCAAAGTTTATTAGTGATTACATAGAATAAACTTACGCCAAACCAAGTCTTTGAAAAATGAATGTTTCCTTAAAATTTTCTATTGAAATGGTTTAAAAAATGCATTATACACTGAGATGTATAAAAAATAAAAACAGATGTTACGTCAGAAGAGAACGTGAGAAGTTTATTTGCCAAACTTCATTCTAAAGAAAGAGATAGGGAGCGTTTGCATACGTAACGTAGATTTATTTATACTCTCCATAAGATACTGTATAGTTTGAAAAGATAGATACGCAAGACTGTAAGTCCAGAGCCGGGATAAGGGTGAGGCAAGTGAGACATTTGCTTCAAGTGAAGAACTAGACGGGGCGCCAAATGAGCTATAAAAATTTAGAAATTTATTCTGAAAAAGAATTTCTGATTTGACTTCAATCACATCAAGAAGCAGCGAAAGAATTTGAATTCTTATAAATCCTCCAGCTGAATTAAGTGAAGAATTTATAATACTAATTTTTCTCAAAAGTGCTGAGGTGTGCATCACTGTATATACTGTATTCAAACATTAAAATTTAATCTTCAAACAAACGGTTTGAATTTAATTTATGCTTATCAGCTGCATAGATTAAATTTGGCAAGAAGGCACCGACGTTAATGCTCCCTACTATCATGTTGTTGTAGTTGTTACTCATTCTTACTTGTCTGACAAAGTCAGCCCAAGCCCACGAGATTTCTCGTGTCAAGGAGCGCCAGATTACGCCTGTCGTTACCAGCCTTGAGCACCTAACAGGTGACAGTGCGATTTGGCTCAGTTCCGCCCCCAATTTTGATGGAGAGCGCCCGGGGAGATGGGTCCGAGGTCTCCCACCCCTCTCTCCTTCCACCAAACCACACGAGAGGACGTTCGGCTCGCCGCATATTTAAAGTGCCGCCATGCCGCACCAACACTATACGTTTACAAACATCCATGCCTTCTCCGGGATTCGGACCCGAGCCCTTCGGCACGGCAGTCAGCGACGCTAACCACTATACCGGTTAATCGGCTCCTACTAT
Source organism: Stegodyphus mimosarum (assembly GCA_000611955.2). NCBI lineage: Eukaryota > Metazoa > Arthropoda > Arachnida > Araneae > Eresidae > Stegodyphus > Stegodyphus mimosarum. The sequence goes on from KK122528.1 coordinate 8,927, forward strand.
CATTCTTTAGTCTAGAGGTTTTACTTCGCCATAACAAACTATCCAAAGTCTACTAATTGAGTTTATGTAGTATCGCAAAAGCTTAACCTTCGTTTCAGATGACGTAAGGCATAAATGACCCGACTGGAATAGCATCGAAAGATTAAATAGAGATGTTTGCAGATGCAATGTACTATATGATCATGCTTTTTCTTCTTTTATGTAAAATTTGTTGTTGAACGAGACCCATGGTGCGAGGTTGTATCCATCTATACATTTGCGAGGGACCTATGCAGTTGACTGTACTCACGATTATTTCTGAAACACATTCCTGGACCGATTAAGCAATCGTGTATTAAGTCTATTTCATTCTTTGTTATGCTCGGAATGGAAATATATCTAAGATAAAACGTAACTTCTTTCTCTTTCTTTTTTGACTTGTTTTATTTTATATAATGAAATAATAAAATTAATTTAGCATCATAAAATAGAAAAGGAAGTTGGAAGATTTAAGACAAACAATTGTGTCTAATTTTAATATAACTGATATTGACATCAAGAAACATCTTTTAAAAGTTTTGTTCCTCTACGTTGATTATAAGGCAACCAGTATAAAATATACATTTAAAAAAAAACCTTTCTTCTGAAAGAAATTGGAAAAAAATACAGTTTAGAAACGATTGAAATATGAAGGAAGGGAAATAAATGAATGCGATAAAGCTGTTGATTTAAAGATTTGAAAAACGAAAATGAAATTAAAACCTTAAAATCAGTTAGACCAGACTGTCAAACTTGCTTATTAAAACTGCTAATGAAAATTACTTTCAAAGCATTTAACATTTGCAAAAGTTCACGCATTTAAACCCCTTAGCTAACTGCTGAGCTGGATAAAAGTAAGGAACTAAATCGTATTAATTTTAAATCTATGCTTATTGTAAGAGCATAATGAGAACGACAATCTATGAAAACATTTTCTGATAGCCATGTTTAAATAAGAGTTAGCTAGGAAGTAAAGATTTCTTCAAGCTCAAATAAACCTTTTTTGCCTAGATAATTGATTTCAATGATAAAGGGTATGCGAATATTATAGAACTGGCTCGTTGATTAATCGACTACAGTAAAGTTTGGATTTTGAGGCGGTAATAAGTTTATTGTGGGAGAAAATTATTGCAAAATTTATGTAACAAAATTACAGTTCATATTAAAATATGAAATACTGTTAGTTATAGGACAACATGTGCCAAACAATTTTCTAAAGAAACATACCAGTGTTGCCTATTTGGTCACCATTAAATTAAATATGTTATTCTTATCTCTTATAATAGTGCTTTCATTTTCAAAGCAAGTATTGCCAGCGAAACGTTTTTAAAAGCACGTTATTCTGTTTCTTTCATTGTTTATTGAAATAAATGACTTTAGAGATATGTTCTCTATATATTTAAAAAAATTACCGCTGTTGAAATGACACAATATATTCGATTTTCAATTCTTTCTAAAATTAAGGAAGTGAAATATTTTTCTTTGATATTTGACTGTATACCAAATATTTGGCATCATGAACAATTGTGTTAGATTATTCCCTAAGTAGAGATATAGTTAACTTGTTTTCTGCATGTATATATATATATACATATCTATTTCTTCTCCCTCCCCCCCGTCCCAAATAGTCGCATAACTTGCATCGTATACAGGAGCCCGAATTTACCACTTTGCCTCAGGTGAAAAATTGTGTTGGCACGGCTCTGCTGTAGCCTAAAGATTAGGTTAGGTTATTTGAATGGTAAAGCCACGAAGGCTATCTGCCATCCAACCTCTTACTTAAAAAGACTTTAGAATACAAAGGCATGTTCTTATGCTAGCAAAATCAATTATAGCTTATGGTAATCCAATTATATAGGAATAGTCAAATTCAAACTAAAAATGAATTCTAGTAGTCAAAGACTACACAATTAAATTTTAATCTAAGCTGGCTCAGTAACATATCGTACCAAACTCATAACTCACCACAACGCAGTTATCACATAACAAATTCAAATATCAGCAGTCATAACGCAAACACAAATAATTACAAATTACCAGAGCTAGTAGGAACTAATTCAGTGTACAGCAGAGGCCAGAAACCTTCTGTCTAACAACAGGATATCTGCTAATAGGAGGGAGCTTTCGCGGAAGATTTTCTAAGGGAAAATGGTTCGTATTCATGTTACACATACGAAAATCCACAAAAACCAACCACGCAGCCAGCTCTTTTGCTTGGGATCGAACTCAAACCAGGTCGAACTACCAATATTCAACGATCTTAATCATTCGGCCTAAAGAACTTAACTGCGTTTTGCGTTCAGGTATAAAACGGTATCGATTCCATAACTCGTTATCTACATTTCTGAGAACAAGTGCCGTCGAGTTGCTGGCAGATCAGCCGCGAGAAGGCTGCTAGTGAAAAGGTTTCATATTCAATAGGTACCATGAATGTTTGTTGCCCAGACGGTATAGTGGTTAGGGGAGCCTACTACGGTACCGTATGATGGGCCCGGGTGCGAATCCCAGAGAAGATATGGATGTTTGTAAATGTATAGTGTCGGTGCGGCATGGCGGCACTTTAAATATGCGGCGAGCTGAAAGTCCAATCGTGTGGATTGGTGGGAGATTCCTATATCCCCTTTCCGGGATGCTCTCCCTCAAAATTGGGGGTGGAAAATAGAAAACCAAACTCCCTTCGGAGCAGGTCTTGGCAACCATTTTTCCATGTGATAAAGGACACAACAACAACAACTATGAATGTTTTCTTTTTTTAAAGGATCGTTTCTGTATTTTATTTTTTGGGGGGGAATGTTCTTAAATTATAACGTCTTAAGCTACTACCAATTTTTAAATTAGCTTTCGTTTCCATAATTTAACTATCGTATAATTTTTTATAATATTTAAATCATCAACAAATACTCAGTCAAATAAAGAGACGGTTGACTGAATATTCAAAACAGTCTCTCTCTTTATTAGTGGCATAAAGTTTGAATGCTTCTTGCAATACTTTGGATTGATAGCTTAGTGCAAGTAATGAGGCTTCAAAAAAGTTCGCATGTACTTGTTATTTAAACGAAAAAGATAAACTTGTTATTTAAAAGAAAAGAAACGTGAAGCATTTTTATGCGAAAAATTGTTATTACAGCCCTCACCGCTTATTAAACTCATTAAAAAATTCAGCGGCTTGTTATATTCAAAGTTCCAAGAAACAAAATGAACATGTAAAATAGATGGAAAAACCGCAGTTCACTCAAACTTATAAAACTCAGATTCGCAGAAGAATAATTCTTCAGTGCCATACTTGTACCCATCAAAGCTGTTTGTAGTTGATGCAGTGCTTCAATAAAACGGGTTTGATCGACATTTTTTGGTCACCCGGTATCTATACCTGTGAGACACTGTGTTCAAAGCTCTTTGTCCGCACTGGAGCACAGTGATGCAGAATTTCCTATTTTAAGTTTAACAAAGTCTCCCTCCTATAGGCATTGTAAATAACTGAGTATTGCTTCTCAAGTACCAGCTGATAGGAGAGGGAAATGCAACTTCTGCATCTCATTTTTTAAGGTTTCCAGATTCATTATCTCGCCTTTGGGGTACTCACATTATATTCACGGGGAGTTCTCCAAAGTATTAATGTTTCCTAGCATTTCGTGAACTTTTTTTACATTAACAGGCTTTGAACGAAAAGGGAACTGGAAACTGTGAGCTTAAGAAAATGTAACAAAAGCATTGGTCATGCCTGTAATCATGAAGAGGCAAACAGACTTTAAACAGGCAAAGTTCAATATTTTTGTGGGCTAGAAACGTGAATACTGAAATTGAAAAAAATCACTGAAAGAAGCATTTATTTAATCTGTTGAGTACTTAATTTGCAACTTCTAGAAAATGCTTAAACGAAAAGATCTAAGAATGAAAGGAAAGGATAAATTGTTAAAATATCTTGTTGTTGGTAAGGACAGCTAGAAAAACAAATACATTCAGACTGGGAATTTCTCAAACAGCACTTTGTAGTTTACTTAAATAAAGAATTATAATTGATGAAGAACTAACAAGAAATGCAAATTTCTCAAGGAAGCTGGAAAAAAAAGACGATAATCGAGAGACATTGAAACTGCTGTTCTAGAACGGTTTCAAGCTATGAAACTTAAAACTACTGCAGTTTTTAGAGCTGCTTCACTATAAACGCTGTGAAATTCACTAAAATGCTAAGAGAGAATTTTATAGCTATTAACTGATGGCTCACAAGCTGGAATGAGAGAAATCACATTTTTAATCGAAACTGCATGGTAAGAAGGAAGAGGCAAATCATCATACGACTGATAACTGAATAAAAGACGTTTTGCCTCAATTGCTAAATGAATACAAGCCACGCGAAATTGATAATACAGGCGAAAGGGAACTATTTAACAAAACAATGACAGAAACACTCATTAATATTAAAAACGAAACAGCAGTTGATTTAAGAAATTGAAGTGTTGAGTTACTGCGTTATTAACCCAAATTATACCAAGCACTGAAAAATTTAATACTTTTTTATAAATTCTTAAATATGTGTTTCTGTAAGTCTATGTATACATATAAAATCAAAAAACTTACCAAATTTTTATTAGTTTGATCAATACAGCCTGTCCTAAAAATAAAACAATGGTACAATCCACTGTTAATTGTTTTTACGTAGGTGGAACGGGAGAACGCATATTGAGCACAGTCCAGCGTTACATTGTTTACAGATAGTTATTGGATTGCTATACAAGTTTTTAGCTGGCATCATCTTTGTCTGTTTTATAGATTTTTCACAACAGCATATTCATTCTGAAGCTTTAGAAAATCTTCATTAGCCTGTTGAACAGTCAGCTTTCTGGAAGTTGGGTTTTCTTGGAATAGAAAGTTCCAAATAAGCAACTATTATGTATCTTCTAAAATCAAGCAGGCTCAGACTATCATCACTAAATAACTGACTGAGCTTCCATGAAGCAACAAATGCTGTTTTAAACGCAATAACAAATAAAGGCCAGTACCCTTTCCTTCCTTGAATTGAAGTAACATTAGATGGTGCATGATTATCAAATAAATCAACTCTGTTTTTATATTTATTGTAGAATGCAGTGTACATTGATATCTTGCCCGTTTCCTGCAACCTTTTACTCTTCTTTTTACGGTTGATACACATTTTGTTTCTTATAAATTGAACATTACTGAAGCAACTGTTATTCAATCGAACTGCTGCAACTTTGTTTTTTGAATTAAAACTCCTACCTGAAAAGCCGCATTCCATTTTTGACATTATTTTAGAGAGTATAAATGGTCATTTAGACATTCTGTGTTCCCTAACAGTACCTGTAGCTAAGAAGGTTTTATTTGAAAGAACGGATGAGATGATGATGGATTCATGATAAGTAAAGAAATTATCCATATAAATCTTATGTATCTCAGCGTTTGCATTTATTGACAGAAAATTCTGAAATAATGTTATGAGATAATAGTTCTCTCACGATTTTCTTAGTTGGTTTCTTCTTTTGTGTCTTTGGATTTTTAATTCTTCTCCAAAATTCAAGCATGCGAAAACGAGAGAAATTTGTCTACCTCGATGAGTTTCAGATTGCAAGCTCACTTCATGAGTCAATGTTTGAAACATTCACTCAACCCCCTCCCCTACATTTCACACATCTGTCTGTTACGTAATGTGCACTTGCCAGCTAGACTAAAGCGCTTGGGTTAGTTGTATAATAGCAATGTTTGGAATGTAACAGAGACAGAAAGGATTATCTCCATTACAAACTGATGGGGATTTGGAAGTAGTGGATCTTACCGTCGTCCTATTTTTAGGACAGTTAAAGGTGCAAGCAAAATTTATCTTTTAGGTAAAATATTTTGATAATGTTTTTTACTGTATAAAAGTATGGAATATTATCTCAGTAAATTTATATTTATGTTTTTCTTGGAACTCAAAATTATAATAAACTTGTACGTTGGAAACATAAGCAACAAAATCTGTAAAAATCCCCATTTTAAAAATTTAATAAAAAATATCTAAATTAATTCTAACTTGCGATAAAGATAAATACACTCACGTTTGTGAAAATTGCAACACCAAGAAGGAATCGTCATAATTGAATGCAATTTAATACACAGTTGAGTGGTAGTGGTACAAATAAATGATTAAATGTTCAAAGCAAACAAACAAGAACAAGAGATCAGAATCAGTATTTTGTGTGGCCACCACGCGCCGCAATAAGTGCTGATGCACGACGTGGCATGGAGTCAAACAAAGTTTGAATGTCTGACTGAGGAAGAGCATTCCATATCGTTTGTACGCGTACCCAAAGTTCGTCTGCAGACGCAACAGGACGAGGATCACGAGCAAGACGCCGACCAATGACATCCCACACATGTTCAATTGGCGACATATCCGGGGAACACGCAGGCCAAGGAAGAAGCTGTACCTGCTGCGCTGCAAAGAAGGATTTAACAATCCGAGCAGTATGAGGGCGGGCATTGTCCTGTTGAAATACAGCGCCTGGCAAGCTTTGAAGGAAGGGAACAGCTTCGGGCTGTAGAACTTCACGGATATACCGGTTGCTGTTCAGATTGCCCACAATTCGTAGCAATTGAGATCGTCTATGATATGCTATGGCGCCCCAGACCATAACTCCGGGTGTTCGTCCACTGTGGCGTTCGATAATGCACTCCGGAAGGTGGCGTTCACCGGCATAGCGTCTGACACGAATGCGGCCATCATGGTACCACAAATTAAAGCGGGATTCGTCAGAAAACACGACATGCTGCCAATCAGCACGCCAGTCTCTATGCTGATTGGCCCATTGTAGCCGCAGGCGGCGATGGTCGTGCGTTAGGGGGATCCTGTATAAAGGAGTCCGTGCGCGCAGTCCACACTGCAGCAGACGTCTACGAATTGATGAAGCACACAATGAAACACCTGTAGCTATTGACCACAGTGCTGCCAATTGTCTAGAGGAAGCTGTACGGTCCGTCCGCGCCATGCGGACCAGGTGTCTATCATCGCGAGCTGACGTCACATTTCGGGGTCCACTCCCGGATTTCCGAGTTGTCCGACACTCGTCCGTCCACTGCTTCCAAACGCGCATCACTGTGCTGCTGTTACGCTGCACACGAGAGGCTACTGCACGATACGACAATCCAGCTTCACGAAGGCCGATGATTCTCCCTCGTTCAAACTCTGTAAGTTGTTCAAATCTTGCTCTCTTTCGTCGACGAGGCATAAGTACAGATTGAGTTAACGTTTACCACTAGCAGATAACCACCGATAACCATACACGCCTCGCTACAGCCGTCTATTTATTCGGATCCATCAGCCGTTCAGAGGGCGCTGCTCAGCATACGCATGCGCTACGGATTTGCAATTCTAATCATTTGCATATCATGCGCTACTTTGCATTTCCTGAAAATTTCAGCTCACTCGCGTAAGTCCTTCATGGTGTTGCAATTTTCACAAACGTGAGTGTATATAGTTAAATGACTCTTAAATCATAAATCATCTTTAATTTGAATTAAATTGTTTCAAAGATTTTATACAAAGACCATTTATGGGTGCTGTCCCATTTGTAGGACAATGAGGAAATATGGCTTAACGTGCAACATGGATTCAGTAATTAAGAAGGTAGCACTGCTTATTGCAAAGAGTAGAAAACCTGGGTGTTTGAAAAAAGTCTTAAGTTTTACTGTAGCAATAAGAACAAATCGATAACAAGTTGTATTTTTACTGATTTTCTTTTGAAATGGGACACCGAACTGAAAAATGAAAAAACAAATAGCCTAGTAAATGCACACATCTGATCTCTTTCTGAGAAAAATTCTTCAAAATACAACTTCTAACATTTCAACTTCTAGATCAGGGTATTAAAACATTTTTAAATTACAAAAAGAGGCTTCAGGTAAAGATAAAGAGAACTGAATATTGTGAAAATGCAAGCACTCCGAAGGAGCTAAGCAATTCAATGTGTCTGCAGAAATCCATGCGTATTATGTGCCGTTTCTTAAAATGGATTTAAAAATTGTTTTCGAAAATGGGGATTTTATCTAGAAGAAGCCTCATAGAAATTGCAGGCTTTAGCTGGTAGAGTCATTAGGTTATTTTGAAGCAGGAGACATGAAAAATGAGCAACGCCTTCGCCGGGAATCGAACCACGGACCTCTCAGTTACGCGTCGAGTGTGTTGACCACTACACCACGAACGCATGCGAGAAGGCGGGAGAAATAATTTATAAGCTAATGATTCAGACATCAGTCAGGAAAATTATAAAAATTCATATTTAGAATATTTGTAAGTTGATGATAATATTGAGAAAACGTACGTAAAACCTGATTATGGTATTATAGTAAGAAAACTGCAGAAACTGACGGTAAGAGTGCTACAGATAAAAGATACTGTCATGCCAAAGTCATTTAAACATAAAAAAACAGTGGAAATAATAACAACAATAATAAAAATCTTTAACTGAAACGAGCTGATCAAAAAAAGCTATCAGCAGGTTAACGAAATTGAGAATAAATTGGAAAACTGTTAATCAACGAAACAGACACAGATAGAACAATCGTTTTTAACAGTTAAAAATTTCATAAAAAGTATAAATGTAGTTTTATCAAAAAAAATAGATTTTAAAATCGCGTAAAGCGTTTAATTATAGCACTAATTCTTCATTATTATCTTAGAACTTCTTACTGGATTAGTTATTAGTTATTATTTTGCTAGAAAATATTAAGACTCATGTCAGAATTTGCAATACAGAAATCACCGTCCATAACATTCAGGCGCTTAATAAACTCAAATATGTTTGGAACGGAAATCATTTTAATGAACGACAGGTGCTATATTTCTTAATTTTATTAAACTCCCCCCCCTGAATCCTCTCCCCCCCTGAATAAGGCGATGGGATAACATACTGTGGCGTATCCTCCTAAACGTTAGTTGGGTATTTGCTGGACAGCGTTTTTGACAGTATGATCTGCGACCCAATACTTCTCATCAATCAAACTAAACTGAAATCCCAGAGCATTAAAGAACTAATTCTTTCTAATAATGTGCAATTTCTTCATGACCCTGACTATGTTCAGATAATATACGTAGCATTGAGTAACAAGGTATAACAGCAGTTTCGAGAATATGTCATAACTGTCCTGTTTGATAAATGTCGCTAGAAGGCATTTAGGGACATCTGCAGCGTCACTATCTGCTTAAGTAAAAACTTGAGTGTGCTTTTATATGGTCAAATATAATGGCCACCCCCGATCACTGCGACACCTTAAATATTCTGTTAGTGAGATTTCCAATATGAAGGGTGTGTGCTTATCCTGATCTCCACACATACAAATAAAACATATTTTAGTGCAATTAACAAGTGAGTTGGGATCATATAATTTATATAAAACACTTTACTACTTACTATTTAATGATATATTATTTTTAAAAATTCGTGTTAAGCTATCAAATAAAGAGCAAAATATGTATTTTAAAATAGAGAGTACCTATTCTTTGTCTCCTATAATGCAAAAGAATATATGCTTAATGTATTGTTTTACTATATTTTATATGAAATAACTTTTATACATCTTTTTTTGCATAGGAAATGGAACACGCTACAATGCATAATTTCATTATAATCTCATATAATGTTTTAGAAGAGTGGTCTCAAACTGACAGCCTTCGGGCCGCATGAAGCCCCGGAAATAATTTTATGCGTCCCCTCGAATACATTTCCCGTATGTTAATTTGTATTATTATGATATGAATTATTATGGAAAGCATTTGAAGAAAAGGTTTTAATGATTTCGAGTCCAATTTTACGTCATTTTTATTGCCATTTAACTCGAACATGATTAATGTCTCAGATAATCTGCAAATGGAGCTAATTGTTTTATACTGTTATGTAAATCTCTTTAAATGATTTGAAGATGCAGTTTTAATTAACTTTTTTTCGAAATTCTCAAAAGATCGCTCAGTTATGAATTTTTGCAAAACGAATAATCGCTTTGTTTGGAAATACATTTATATGGGAACATTTTTTTTTCTTTTCCGCTGTTGAAAATTTAATATGTTTTAAAAAAGAACCAGACTAATCGATGAACATCTCTAACTAGTGATAAAAATAGTTTCTAGTAATATTTCTCCAAAGTTATGAACTTATTAAAATCAGAACGCCATGAGTTACTGTAGCTAGAATTTTTAGTTTGAAGTAAAGTTATTAGTTTATGCCTTTTTAACTTATAATAATGTTATGCTTATTTTTAACTTATAATAATTAGTTTATAACTTTTTACCCACAAAGATATGAATTTTTCTGTGTGCGTCACAGAAAATTAAAAAAAATAACAGAAAGTTGAAAAGTTGCTCTTATTTATTCTTAATTTTTTTCTACGTGGGAAATTTTCGTGAATGAATGCCGGTCAAAACATTTAATATTAGCTGTCAGTACATTTGTATTACAAAATACATCCAACAGAAATTTCATGCAGATACCAGCATTTAGACTTCTTATTTAAAATAAATATAAACTCCATTTTTTCATTTGCGTCATTATTATTATTGTTTTTAAATATTTAGTAAATAAATTTTAGAATTTACTTTTTAAAATTTGTTATTTTTTTAAAACATTTTCATTATGGTAATATAAATATATATATATATATATATATAATTATTAATTTTTATTTATGACTATCGCCTAGGAAATGAAGAGTAAAAACTATTGCAAATGGAATTTATTAATTGTTAATACTTAAGAAAACTGAGATAAAACTAGTAAAAACATGTAATAAATTTGGAAGAAGTTTCATTTGTAATGGAAATCATCAAAAACGTACATCTGAAAAAAAATAGAGTACATACAAAGAAAAATTAAAGAAAATATTTGTTATCCTCTGGAAGAAGACAAACTTATCAAGGCGAATTAGTCCTGCTCCATAGAATCCACAATAATTTGGGAATGGTCGCATTTATTGCGGATTCTATGGAACATGATTAACTAACTTTAATAAGTCAGCCCTCTTCCCGGGGATCAATAATAATTTTTTTTTATGTATGTACTTTTCTATTTTTATTTTTAAGCTGTACGTTCTTGAAGATTACCATTACAAATTAAATTTCTAAGTTTATTACATATTTTTAGCAGTTTTACCCCAGCGTTCTTAGGAATTAACCGTTAATGAATTCCATTTGAAATAGTTTTTACTGTTCATTTCCTAGCAGATAATCATAAATAAAAATTAATAATTAAACTTTCATTTATAGTCTTAGCAGTGATGACGCTAGATTTTTACCAAATCCATTTATGCCTTTAATTTTTACTTATTTACTTCGGTACATTCTGTTACCAGGACCGGATTCAGAAATGTATCTTTGTAATGCCCGTATGTACGGATGTATATGTTCATGTATGCTTGTGCATGTACGCACATACGTACATATACACGTGCATACATGTATACATTTCTGATTCCGGTTCCGATGACAAAAAGAGTACTTATACTTTTTGAGTTATATATTCGGCCCGTCAGTTGCTCGTGCATACGGATCGGACCGCATGCAATTTAAGTTTCAAATCACTGTTTTAGAACACTTTTCTTCAACTATATTATTCTCCAAAGACTATAACGTATACATTTTATTTCAAAGAAAGTTCAGAATTATTTGTAATAGAAACAATATGTTCTGCATGCTTAAGAAAGCACTTTTCATTAGATAGTGATAGTTAATCCATAGATAACTGCATGGTAATTCATGGATCCATGCAAGTAATATAAATACCTAATTTTACTGATTAAAAATATTCAAAATTTAATAAATTAAGATTTTAAAAATTATAACAAAAATAAATAAATATGAACACATTTAAGACAAATTTTATTGCAGTATTTTTAAGGTCCGGATAACAGAACAAAACCGAAAAGAATATCTAATAATGTTATATATATATATATATTCTTTTCTTTATTCACATTAAAGAAACAAGTTCCAATTATATCATATTCATAGTTTATTGAAACGATGTTAAGGCAGTTATTTTTGTCTTGCCTTAATACTCCATACATTTGTAAAATTTAGCTACATTACTTTAAGAAAGATTTAATTTCTTTTTAAGGCTGACGATTACTTTTTAATATTAAGGTTATTACTTTAATCCTTTTATAAGATTGACAAGTATAACCATAACGTAGAAGGAAAAAACTTAAAACATAGACCACGCATCTGATTTTTACATACCCATTATTTTTACATACACATCGTATTTTTACAAAATGTTCATAGATGCACATTACTCGTCCCCCTCCCCCCCAAAAAAGAACTAACTTTTAAGAAGATGGTTTACTTTTAACAATTTTAAACAGTAACAATGCAGTGACAACTGTAATTTAGAATATCTAATTCAGTATTTTTTTTAAACATTTGTCAGCATATTTTAAAAATAACTTTAATATAATGCATAAGTCAAAAATCAGACAAATCAAAATCGAAAACTCTTCTCAGAAGTTTATCAAATTATATACAGATGAATAACGTTATAAACATGAGCACAAATGTTGTTATTATAAACTGAACCAATGTTATTGCATATTCAAATATCGTAAAAAATGGACACAAATGGAAACCTATATTTTAACACAACAGAGATTTAAAGGTAAGTAGAGTATTTTTCAAATTATACATATTTACGAATACATGCATACGAAACTCCAGTAATAAAACTAGATTTTTAAATTTCCAATTTTTAATTTGCGGACTCAGAAATTTTTATTAATAGGTTTAGACTGGATTATTTCATTAAGCAAAAGCAACTAAGATTCATCTGCTGTTTCATTGTTATTTCGATCAAACGCTCTTCAGGAGTGGAAATCCAAAGCCATGGTCCTCTGCTTTTAGTCCTCCTTTTGAAGGGACTTATAAGTATCGCCATTCTGCAAAGACATTGCAGTTACATGCCTTGTCCAGGGTTCGAACCTGAGCACACTGGTATAGTAGTTAGCTTTTCGATAAGCATCATGCAGACCGATGAGAGACATTTTTTATTAACTTCTGGAAGTTTTGTCGGTAGTTATCAAAATGAAATATATGCGCATTACAGCCACGTCTATACCTCCCGTGGTACGGTCCACCATCTCACGGCGCTTGTCTGAAGCGGAGTTACGCTCACAGAGGCCTATAAGACGTTTGTCTTTGACTCCACAACATCGGCGGAGTCGTCTGGAGTGGTGTCGCAGCCAATCATCATGGCTGCCATCAGACTGCCATCCTATAGTGTTCAGCGATGAATCCCGCTTCACTCTTGAAGCAGATGGCCACCGTGTTCGTGTCTGGAGAGAACGGAGCTAGCGGTCTCAATCAGCCTTTGTTTTACAAAGGCATACAGCCATAACCCCTGGTGTGATGGTCCTCCTCCGTACATCTTTAACAGCTCAATGATATGTTGATACCATCTTGTGGCTGGTTGCATTACCCTTCATGGCACGTCATCCTGGAGCCATTTTCCAACAAGATAATGTCAGGCCACATACCGCTTACATATCTCTGGACTGTCTCCGTGCGGTTGATACTATTCCTTGGCCAGCAAGGTCACCAAATCTTTCACCAATCAAGCATGTCTGGGACATGGTAGGCCGCTAGATTCGGACACCACAAAATATCACAGATCTGGAGCGACAGCTGATGAATGCCTGGCAGAATATGTCGCAGGATGACATTAGGAACCTCTACCACTCATTGCCTGGACGAATTCAAGCATGCATTGCCGCCAGGGTCGGTTCGACCGACTACTAATTTGAACACTCAATGGGTGATTGTGAGCCGGGAAAAGGAACTATGACCTTGATTTTTTAATCATTTTATTATCTGTGTATCAGTTATGCACATATTCAATTTCATCAAAAAGAACCACTTCTTTCATGGTGCTTCGATATTTTTGCAAAAGAGTGTATATTTTCTGTCTAAACCTTTTATATCATGTACTACAAATACACTATAAGGTATTCTCTAAACTGAGATCAGCATCACATACACTACGCTTTCCACAGAAAAGAAAAATAATGTAAATCAATTTTCTTGCATTAAATTCCAAACTATGGGAAAGGAAAACTTGAATACTTAGGATATATGTGAATCTACCGAGAAAGAAGAGAAAGTGACAAAAATGAATTATTTTATAACACATTTTTTTTCTAATATAAACAATATAATGAATGATACAAACAACGGGGTAGATGCGAAAAACAGCAGATTAAAATTTAAATTCTCATGGCAATAGTATAAACTGTCAGAGTAGTACAAGATCATAGGTTAAAAGAAGATATCAGAATTTGTCACACTTAAATTCTCATGGCAATAGTATGAGCTGTCAGTACAGTACAAGCTCATACTTTAAAAGAATATATCGGATTTTTAATCACTCAAAAAGGACCGATAGGAGAAAAAAAGGGCGCTTAACTGTACCAAATAACTAAAATATTTCTTTCTAATATTCTTTGCAATAAGGGAATGAAATAGATGAACATGAAATCATTCAGTTTGTTTAGATAGCAATAACGCCTGAAGTATGAGCATTAATGATTTGCTTCATTTTTGAGAAAAAAGTTTTTTTTTTTTCTAAGGAAAGGCCATTGCGGATTCGCTATGGCATGGGATGCATTGGCGAAATCTTCCATTAAATGGTAACCTAGCCGAGTTGGGCAAGTTCAAAACGCACTTTACAAATTGATTTTATTAAAAACACCGGGATTATACGCATGGGAATTTTGACCAGCAATGCTTTCTATAAATAAAATGAAATAAATGAAATGAAATTCTTATAGATGAAGTTCGTAATGAATTTATACGAAATTCGTATTTTCATTATAAATGAATTGTCTTATAAATGAAATTCGTAATAAAATATAAAAAATTAAATGAAACAATTTTTAAAAATAAAAAAATTATTATATAAATGAAAATGAAAATGGTAATTGTAAATGAAATTCGTATTTTCGGGATTTCAGGTGTGAATCAAGTTTGCTAGAAATCAAAATGCTTCTCGTTTATGATATTTATGTGATTATTACTAATTCTGTTATAAGAAAAGTAGA
This sequence comes from Stegodyphus mimosarum, assembly GCA_000611955.2. NCBI lineage: Eukaryota > Metazoa > Arthropoda > Arachnida > Araneae > Eresidae > Stegodyphus > Stegodyphus mimosarum. The sequence continues at coordinate 24,014 of KK122528.1, forward strand.
GCTTTGATTTATTTCATAATAACAAACAAAAGTAACTACTTTCATAAGAAACGTTTGCCAAACTTCTCTCATTTAGGAAAATAAAGAAAAAAAAATGAAAAGATATGTGTAATTCCCTTTAAAATATAACTGAAAGTTTTACATATTGTGAAATGAATGTCATAAATTATGATACGTTCAATTTTCATTTATGTGGTCCACAGAAATATTAAAATTCGGCCATTTATTGTGCAGTCTTCCTCTGAGATCTAAAAACAATGTTACAAGAATAATCCTACAGATTTATTAAAAACCCAACAAGGTGCAAATACATGCAAATACTGTTGTACTGTTTGAAAAAATTATAAACTTGCACAAAATGCAGATCAAATCGAATATAAGTATACTGAATGAAAAATATAAGTAAAAATATGAAAAAGTTTGAAATTGAAGTTTGAACTCATTGCTTTGAACTGTTGATTTTGTTTATCAGAAATCTATTTTGAAGCATTTTAGAAAAGTCCGTCTTCACATACTATGGTGACCGAAGCTACGATTTCTGTAAATTTTAATGGTAATAATAGCTTTCATTGATATGTGCCAATTGAACAAGGGCTGGTAAGTCACAGGTAGAGAAGTTCGTTGTCGTTTTACTTGATAACAGCCACAGTGAGCAATTTTCGGCTTTTTCTACCGTGCATTCCTAATCTTTTTAGTTTTCAAATATGAATTACTTTGCTGTTCAATATGCTTGCGCTGTCAATATATTAATCAGTTAATGAAACTATTAAAATGTTTTCATTTTAAGTAATCAGATTATTTCATATATTTTTTAAACGTATTTATGTGGTATAAGCATATTTGGTTTAAAAAAAACCTAAAAACAGCAGCTTATTGAGGTTTCACTTATTCACTATGCACTGCAACTTTTGATTCATTATCCTTCAGTTCACTCATTGTACTTTACAATATAACTGCTTGTTTTTAGTGCGACAGTTTTTGAGAAATGCTATCACTTTCTCTGCTTGAATGCAGTGGAATATAAAGGATATAATAATAAATACGTTTTTAAACTTTTTAAATACTTTGTGATGGATTTCCTTGAAGTAAAGAGTAAGAAGTAAAATGCTCAGGGATCCTCAAATCTCGCCATTCAGTTTTGCTTTCACATAGCATGCTGCCAAATGTAAAACACGTTGTTGCCATTCTTTTAGAGTTTCTGAAGAAGCAGTAACTTGATCATCTTTCAAACGGTCCAAAAGCGTAACGCAGATCACGCCACCTGTAAGCATATAAAAATTAATGAGTTAATATGAACAATAATACGGATGTATTTGAATTTGGGATGAATCAAGCTGTCTTTCAGCAAAAAGTAAGAAAAACAGAGGAAGAAACAAAACATAAAGATAAGAATTATAGTAAGCTGTGGAAACATGGTATATGGTAAATACCATGTTTGTAAATACCATGTTTGTAAATACCATGTTTGTAAATACCATACGGAAGGTAGAAACTTGGAATAGAAAAAATTCAAATTCTGAAGCGAAATGAGGAACGTAAGAACACATCTGAGACAAGCATTTGAATACATATATAAAACTTTGGGAAGGCCAAGTTAGTCTGTTTATTATTACAAAGCATTCGATAGCTTAGCGTTGTTTTCTTCTTGAAGGATTTAGAAAGAAATTAACTCGTGTTTATGTTGCACGTGGAGAAAACTACGACACCTAACTCTACTAACACGTTCACACGCCATCAGTATGAACTGCTAGTGTCAATGGTCTTTGATCAGCCAATGATGGGTGATATCAAAAACTGTGTTCAGATTTGAACATTTGCCAAAGGAAAAATTTGGTTAAAAAACTCAAAGGTATTTTGGATAAACTGCAGGCATTATGCCAAGATTTGTGCGAATCGTCTTAACCATAACTTGTAGAGTCATTAGGTTATTTCGAAGCCGGAGAGATGAAAATGAGCAATGCTCAAGCCGGGAATCGAACCACGGACCTCTCGGTTACGCGTCAATCGTGCTGACCACTACACCGCGAAGGCAGGAGAAGAAGGCGGGAGAAATACCTTATATACTCCCCCTTTTAAAGGGCTACTGGGTTTTGGGGACCCAACTGCCAAATCCCGGTGGTGCAGAATCATCATCCACCATCTTTTTTAGTTCGGGCGCCATTTGTAGAGACATTAGATATTTGAAGTAGGAAACGCCTTCGCCGGGAATCGAACCACGGACCTGTCGGTTACGCGTTGAGCGTGCTAACCCCTACACCACGAAGGAATGCGAAGAAGGCGGGAGAAATACCTTATAAACTCTATCCTTTCCACGTAACCAACCTATATATCCAATGTACCTATGGCAATTTGCTTATGAATCCAATGGACTTTTGGACCTATATCAGCGTTTTGCAAGTTACTCGTACCAAGTGTATCAACTCTATTCTTGTATATATAGTCATGTAGGACAACACAAGACAATGTGCCTTCATTAATTGTCACTTCTAATTACTCACGTCATTGATTGCCATTAACTATTTCAATAATTACCAATGCATCAGCAAGAATTGTTACCTATTATTACTTAAGTTATTAACTACTTAGATGAACGCACTATGTATCCAACGCACCTACATTTAAGTGTACCATTCCTTTTCATGTATGAAAAGCTATGTAGGATAACATAGGATTATGTGTTATTAATCGTCATCTATTGTATTACTGTACAAGTACCATTTTCTGTGCATCATTTCTATTAATGTATCAGTGTTTGAATGTATCATTTCTATTAATGCATGTTTTGTCATGTAGTTCATATTACTGTGCAAGTGTTATTGTCAGAGTATCATTGCTATTAATGTATAATTGTTTCAGTATATCATTAGTAGTAGTTTATGTATAGCCATATAGGATGATACATGATTACGTGCTATCATTATTTGTTATCTTCTGCACTAATGCGCAAGTATCATAATCAGTGTATCACCTATATTAATGTATAAGTGTTTATTGTTTGTTTGCCTATACCTATTCATGTAAATTATTATTAATTGTATGTTGCAAACGTCCTTGTTTGGTCGCGTCAAAAACCTCGTATTCAGCATTATCAAATTCCCGATGCAGCCCTCGTGCTCTAGATAGGTGCGGGTACCGGACGACACCCGATTTGTCATACAAAGCCGTCCGGGTGTCCGGCCTTGCATTCACCTGTCACCTGCCAAAGGAAAAGATTTTCTACTTTCAATGAAAAGGTAAAAAGTTGCAATAAGACTGTATTATTGGTTAGTTAAATAAGTCTTTTTCTTAATAATAATAGTATGCATGCATAGAGACATGCATTCATAGAGAGAGGATAGCAATGTTCATTCTAAATGTAGACTATAAGACAGTTTAGACGATCAGTCGTTTCTTATCGCTTGTTTCGCACCGAAACTTTAATTTTCTTCTGAACTGTTAAATTTATAAAATAGCAATGGAAGCCAAGTCAAAGGAAATAAAATTATTTAGAGCATGGGACTTCGGGGAACAAAGACGAAGCAAATCCTTTACTTGTATGCAATTTTTGGAAAAACACCCAGCAGCGAGGCTATGGTTTCCAGCAAGCCGAAGAGGCGACAAGGCATAGTGGTGATTTCAGAAAAGTCTTATCACATTTTTCACATCTAGAAACCTTGCGAATTGTTGAAAAGACTCATCGCAGTTGATATTACTCTTGAAGTATCTTTTAAAGGAGTAGACATAATAGCCCAAAGAAGAATCTGCACGTTCGGGGAAAGCAAATCATTGGCGCCTGAGTATAAAATTATAGGTGAAATAATATTCGGTGAAGTTAAAGCTCAAATTTCAAAGGTTCTTTTCCCCAACAATACAGTCAACAGTGGCCAAATTGATAAGACGGCTGAACATTGATTAGTTGGACCTGGGTTTATTTGCTAAATAGGTCAGCTGCGTGGTCGTTTTTGAGGTTTTTCCCATATATAACATGAACATACATGTTCCCTTAGATAGACCTGTACGAAGGCATCCTTCCTTTGATAGATAACCCCAATATGCTTTGCAGTAATTAAACTTTGGTGGTCATCAACAAGCTCAACTCGCGTTCCAGTTACGCACCGCAGGGGGCGCAAACGAAAGCAGCTCGCATTACAGATTTACGACTGACGATACCGCGCGTATTTGGAAGGAAGGAATTGCTTAATCTAGTAACCTTTCCAAAGTGTTAGATAAATTAATCCAATCATTCTCAGCATTCCTAAAATATTCATTCAATAAATGCGAACAAGACACGGAGGAAATAAAATGCCACAAAAATTTGTCTTTCAAGCGGATGAGCGTATTTATACTAATGACACACTAACTCCTAGGGTTTGTCAGATACACTTATGATAAAGATGTTAGCGATCATTCCTCAGAATGATGAGAAGACTAGATTCACAGTTCATGATACTTTTGTTTCCTTTTTTTTATGTCAATGACTATGATATTTCATTGGAAGTCTCTTATGAAATATGCACATTAGTGCATCATCAGTGTGAGGAAACGCTGAGATTTAAACTCATAAAAATTCTATCCGTTATAAAAACGCAATATTTTCTCTCAGCTGCATTTTTTTCTAAAGCGTGTGAGAAAGAGCTCAGTTTATAACCATGTTGTCAGATTGGTAAACTACCTCAATTCTCAACCAGTGAAGTGCAGAACCTTTTAAGTTATGTCGGGAAATAGATTCGATTTACGCCATGTTAATGTTGCACACCGAAGAAATATAGTTATCGTTGAACCGATTTCTCTAATGAAAAATGAAAACGTTTTTTAAATAATAAAATCAAGACTTTTATTAATAGTCAATAAATGATTCATAATATTTCTCACTGTCATATCTCGTAGATACACTGGTGTGCAAAAATTAAGGACGAAGTCGAAAAATTAGCATATCAGCTGAACGAAGAGGCAGAGCGGACAGAAAGACCAATCAGGAGATTAAGTAAGGTGATGTACGGTAGCACATGCGCAGATATGCAGGTAGACGTAATGGGGGAGTGTCTGAGTAGTATAAAGCATGTTGTCGGTGTAAGATCAGTATTTCTGGCAAAGAGATTGCACGCCGTATAGCAGTTAAAAACACACCGAGTTGCTGCCTCAGCGAGAAATGGCGAATAATCAATCTGTTAGATGACATCTGGATGCTTTTACCCGAGGTCGAATCATTGGGAAGTTGGAGGAAGGCCGCAGTGTGACAAGTGTGGCTGCAGAGTTCGGAATTGCTCACAGCATCGTTTCACGACTTTGGAGACAATTTCAAACTACAGGAACAGCTATCCGGGGGTTTAGTAGTGGTCGTCCACGAGGAACCACACCCGCAGATGACCGGTATATTGCCTTACAGGCCAGAAGAAACAGGCGGCAGACAGCGGGAGAAATCGCTAGACACACGACACAGGCGACTGGACGACCGATATCGCGTTTTACCGTGGCCAGAAGACTGCACGGTGGTGGTCTGTTTGCACGACGCCCTGTACGGTGTGTACCTCTAACGCCTGCCCATCGGAGAAGGCGTTCTCTGTGGTGCCGGGAACACCGGAATTGGAGAGACAATGAATGGGGACGAGTACTCTTTACAGATGAGAGCAGATTTAGTCTGAGTTGCGATTCTAGACACATACACATCTGGACAGAGCGGGGAACACGCAATAACCCCTTCAACATCATCAAAAGGGACTGTTTTGGAGGTCGCGGAGTTCTCGTTCGAGCAGACATAATGCTTGGTAGCCGGACCGACCTTCATATCTCCCAAGGAGGTTCGTCACCTGGGACTGCTATTGTAACGAGGTTCTTCTTCCTTACATGCGTCTTTTCACAAGGGCTATGGGTCCTCAGTTCCTCTTCATGGACGACAACGCTCCACCTCATCGCACAGTTACTGTCGAAGAGCTGTTGGAGAGTGAAGATATTGAACACATGGATTGGTCGGCAAGGTCTCTGGATCTAAATCCCGTCAAGCATGTACGGAACTTACTAGGGAGACCCGTGGCAGCACGTAACTTATCGCCAGTAACGATTCCGAAACTGCGATTGGTGCTACAAGAGGAACGAGCAGCAGTGTCTCAACAGCTCATTAACAACCACATATCCAGCATGCACAAATGATGTGAAACCTGCCTAGCAGTCAGGGGAGATCATATCCCCTATTAAAGACCGGATGTTTCTTGCTGGACACCCATCACAGGGATGTTTCGGCCTTCAGTCGCATTGCGCTCCATGCTACTTTTTCAATAAAGCTTCTTTTTATCCCTCTGATTTCTCTTTTAGTAAGTGTTGCTTACATTACTCATGTCCTTACGTATTGGGGATCTTACGGTATTAAATGTGTTGATTTGGAAAGCTTTTGTACAAAGTTATATTGAAAAAACCGTCTCGTCCTTAATTTTTGCACACCAGTGTATATCTGAATTAGCTAAATGAACTGAACGCTTCCCTCGCTTTTTTAGTTTGGCAGGCGTGATCTGTCAAATTAGTAGATGACAAAATAGTCTAACTACAAACTATAAGTACCTTATTTCCGATTTCAATTCTGAAACTGTTTTTTGCGAATATCGACTTTTTATATTCGACAAAATTCCCATCCAGCTCTAGTATCAAAACAGATAAAAATATTTTGAATGCTTTGCGTGTTTTTGAAAAAAAAAAACTAATCATAAACGACAAAATCAATGTTTATTGACATTTATGTTTCAAAATTATTGCGATACTTAGATACTTTTTTTTGCGAAAAATATGTAAATCTTCTGTAAATTTTTTAAAATTATAATATACCGCGGTAACCTTTACGTGGAAATCATTACTACGGTACCTTACTTCTCAAACGGTTGTGAAACATCTTGGAAGAAATGAGCATACGTAAATATGTGCACAACATTACATTTGAATGTGCATATTTTAATATTGCTTTTGCGTGCCAGATGTAATTACTGATTTGTCGTGGCACTCCTTTATATCGCCTGCATGTATTTAGATACTAAAAATCTAAAACTGTTCAAGAACCAATTCAGAAGCCTTTGATTTAGGCTATTTTGTCATGGGCTCTTTTATTGTGGGCTGTTTTGTTGGGGTATCTGTGGTAGGATATAAAGAGCTAGAAGAGCTGAAAGACTTCACTGTTTGATCACTTACAAACACTGCAAGATACAACAGCTATGCACTTTTAAACTCTTTCCATTGAGAATTTCGATTAGACAGCGTAACCATTCGATTTCGCAGACAATGAAAAGTTAGATTATACAGCTTGTAAACAAGATAGATTCATATCTCTGTGCTAAATCCACACTCAGAGTTAAATCTCACCCAGAATGAGGCTTCGGTGGCCCTTTGTTTGGCTTAGGCTAGCAGAAGCTTACCCCAACTAATGAAGAACATAATGGGTGCACTTTTGCCCTTAGACGGTAAAGTCTTGAGAACGATATGCATGTTTTATTACCAATTGTAAGGTCTGATACCAAACATCTATGCTCTAAGTGTCAATCACAAGTCTCATATTAAACTAATAAAACCCTATTCAGTGATTGCAGTAAAGTGTATTCTGTTATGATGTTTTTTGGTTATATTTTTCAAGAAATGAATAAAATTACTATTGATAGTTATTTATATAGAAATTTAACTTATTACAGGTAACATATATAATTAAAAATTGAGGTTAAAAATTATAAAACATTCTAACAAAGATGACGCAAGTTTCTAATCTTATTTCCAATGATATCACGAATTTTAACAAGCTGAGAAAACCTCGTGTTTACTATAACACGTAAAGCCAGTGAGAGTCGTACTAAGGTAGGGCTTTACAATAGTCATGACTGTTTGGATATTCAATATTCGTATGAAAAAAGGTTGTAAAAGAATCTCGGTATTCAATTAAGTTGTATTTCGTATTATGTACAGAACTCAAATGCAAAGCAGAGATTTTGAATACTACTTCTATATCAAAATACTTCTTAAAAAGGAAATAAATGAATAATGAATTGAAACCAAAGAAAGGTGTAAACTTTACGCACAGTTTATTGTCTTATTGCCTTTATCCCCAAATTTGTTTTTTTGTTTCTTTGTTGCACTTCTCTCGTGAGGTACTTGTTCAGGAAACTGGCTAAGTAAAGGGAAACTGGAAGAATTTAAATGTTTAAAAGAAGCTGATGGAAATACAAATTTGAAAATACGTTAAGCATCTCTTTGTATCTAAATAAAAGAATTATAAGAGTTCAACACCTCTTAAAAATTTACCTTTAATGCCAGCTGTATTGCACATTGCGGCAAATGTTAGCGACTCCATTTCTATATTGACAACACCTTCTTCCTTCAATTTCTTTAAATAGAATACTTTGTCTTCTTGAGTGTATTCACAAAAGGCTCCATCCAATCTTCCCTGTCCTGAAATACACAAGAGTAATTTTAATAGAGCTCAGGGTTCACGTTCTTGATAGACGTGGTACTTCTTATACAGAATACGATAGAGAAGTTTGGCTAGTAAATGATGAGGAGTATCTCAGGTTTTGCTAAAAAATGTGTGACTTTTCATCATGTGATAACATATAATATTCTCAAGACGTAGTCATTAAGATTTAAAAGTAAATAAATGAAAAAATATTTATTTTAATTTTAGGTTTATTCATGCTGTTGCTTTAGCTAGAAATTGAAAAAAAGTCTTTTTTTTTGCATGACAACACGCGCCAAGCAGTTTTCTATTGAAAATACATGCGCTGGTACTACTGCCAAAAAATAGACTTTCGTCATATTTGAGGTGTATTTATATGAGTTTATGTGAAGATGCCGGGATAATAAATACTCTTACCCCAAACTACCGGGTATATTGCTAGCTAAGCATTCGCTGGAAAAGGCGGAAACCCATTGATAAGTTAACTGTTTTTGTATAAAACTCAAACATAATGGGATGTAACTTTTTAAAATTTTATTTCCATAAACTTTACACCGTTCATAACCACTTGCAGCTATGAGTTCTATTAATATTTTTTAAAAATGTACAGTTTCGGGAGGCAGTCAATCGCATACTGAAAAGCACAGCATGCATATATAGTGATGCATGAGTAGACTCAAGAATCTCTTTACCAAGAACGTTGTCCAGACTCCTCAGATGGTGACCGATTTTACACCCACGAGGAGTTCCGTCTCAATTCTGCTGAAGAACATTCTGGGATACGACGTCTTTCTACCCCATTTCACCTTTCACATTCACCCTGTTTCAGCTTACATCCACAAGAAAGGAGAAGTTCCGACTCAATTCTTTCGAAGAACATTCTGGAAGACAGATCTGAGGGTTTTCTACCCTTTTTCACCTTTTGCGAATTTTTCGAGAGGACTTTCGGTTGGAATGTATTTTAAGTGCTCCCATGCTGCAAGGACATTATGGCTTTATAAACATCTATACTTTTTACGGGAACCACTGTGCCAGCAGGGAGGCTTTGAATGAATATAAAATGCTGTTTGAAAATATCTCAATCGGCACTGTTGCCTATTGGTCATCTTTAAATTTTTTTATGACAGTTCTCTTATTTCCAAAAATGTTTTCATTAAAAAATTTTTAAAGTGTGTCATCCTATTTTAATTCTTTGTTTATCGAAATAATTAATCTAAAAGATATATTTCTTTTATTTAGAAAAATTACGCCATTAAATTGTCCTGTAGCGGAAAATAACCGAAAGGAGAAAGTTGAATGCCAGATTGATTTATCTGAATTACTGCTCAGGTTAGGTTATTAGGTTATTCAATTATGGCAAAGCACACGAGGGCTATCTGCCTATAGGGAGGGATGCCTTCGTGGAGGACTTTCTAAGGGAAACTGGCTCGTATACACGTTACACATGGGGAAAACCACGAAAACGCCCATGCAGCCAACCCATTCGCGGGATTCGAACCTCGGACCGAACTACCAGTGTTCAGCATCTTTACCGCTCGGCCGCTGGTGGGCCTACTGCTCAGGATTCTCTTTGAATTTCCAGAGGCAAATTTAATTCTTGTGAAAAATGAATTTCCATAATATTCTATTCATAAATTCAAAGTTCTATTAAAATTTTCCATAATATTCTATGCATAAATTCGAAATTCTTTTAAAAGTAAGTTTTATCATAGATTGAACTCTTTTCAGTGCCCTCGAGCACTGCAGCTTACTAATTTTAGAAAAAAAGCGAGAATATCGAGAAAACGGATCTACCTATTCTGGGTTGAGTTGTTAAGATTGTTGAATACTGGGAGTTCAACTGTGAACGGGCTGGCTGCATGGTTAGTTTTCGTGGTTCGTTATACGTGCTTAGTACGTAAATACGAGACATTTTCCCTTGTTAAGCATTATGTGAATACATATATTCCCTCAGGCAGATAGTCTTCGTTGATTTGCCATATTCAAATAACCCAAACCTGTTCTGCTTCGGTTTCATTAACTGATTATATTAGACCATAATAGGTAGGACCGGATTCAAGTAATTTTGGAGCTCCCGCAAACTGTAACATGTAGGCCTCCCTAACGTGGTACCCTTAAAATTGCATTTTCTATAGCATTTTTAGATAGAGCATTTTATTACCACTAATCACTTTATTTCGAAATTATGTTATATGCAGGCACTTATGTAATATATTTTATATATTAACAATTTTCAATATTATGTGATTTTTCATACCCAAATGAAATACAACAGTAATAATAATAATAATAAAAACTTCAACGCGACATTTTCTTCCCCTAAATTGCGCTCATCGCTGCTTTAGAAGAAAATCGCCCTTTTTTTTTAATTTCTGCATTTGGTATGGACGACACCCCCTAAATATACAGGGTGAGCCTGAATAAGGTGGGCAAAATTTTATGGGGTGATAGAACGCAGGTATACAAACAATATTCGTCATAGAAATGCATTGTAATTGGTATAGAAAAGGATCGGTACTCGCACCCAACGGAATTTTCTACCGTGGATGGCCGAGAGGATGGCTGATTATACGAACCACGAAATTTCCAGGACAATGGATTGGTCGAGGTGGTCTCATAGCTTGGTCAGTCAATGTCCTGCAGGTAAGAAGCCTGCATCACAGCTGGCGGAAGGTCTTTTGAGCAATTTCTTTGAGCATGCACATCAATTACATTACTGTTAATAAAATGCTTTCTGAGTCTCTACTTTCATTCTTCTGTTAATTCTTTAAATGTGAAAGTAGAAAATTATCTTTTAACTTCTCATCGTTTGCGTTCCGACTATACATTCTGTGACGAATATTGCTCGTATAGCTGCGTTCTATCACCCGTAAGCTTTGCCCACTTTTTCATATTCACCCTGTATAACCACCCTAAATATATAACCAAGAGCTTTTCCAATAACAGCTTTTCTATAATAGCATTTTCCAAATCCAATTACCTGGACTTTTCAGCAAAACAATGTTTTATTTATAAGTTTATAGGTCCTTTCTTTTGATTTAATTTATTGGCATGAATAGGAATATTGTATCAGATCACAAGGCGTAAAGAAAATCTAATTATTGTAATTTCTTTTAAAATTTTGTAATTTTCGTTTAGATGCCTCACTGAAACAGATGAGGTTCTTATAAAATTTTCTTTGAACTCTTCTTGAGACATACATTATGTTCTCAAGCCCGTACTAAATAGAATTTAATAGTTTAGCTCTCGTTTCCCATCTCATTTCATAGAGTGGTTTTAGAGTCAATTGCACATGACTAGTCAGAATTTCTCAGTGTTTCATTTATGCAGAAAATAAAGTAAGCAGTCGTTGGCCCTACAGACGTCCAGACTGAAAAGTGGTTAGTGACTCTGACTGCCATACGGAAGGGCTCGGGCTCGAATCCGACAAAAGGTATTGATGTAAATTGTCTATCTCTTCATAAGAGGCAACAGTGGCCCACCTATTAGGTGGATCCATGGTCAAGTGACCACTACTTCCGGCCTTAGTACTGGGCAACGGCTGTTCACAACTAATGCCCGTCATTGCTGGCAAAAAAAAGACTTTAGCCCCATACTTAAGTTAAAAACACTTATTCTCTTTTTCTATCTTTGTTCTTTAAAAATTGAAGAATTTTGCTATATTCGGTTCGTAAGATTTTATTGCTGTAGTCGCTTGCTTTATTTCCCGTACTATTTATTATATTGTTTACTTATAGTAGTACTATCATCTTAAGTTTTCTTTAAGCTTTTACCAAATTTACTTTACTGTCCCGATATTTTCTTGGAAGAATCCCCAACAGAATTTTCTCTTTACGCTTTAACTACTATACAGATGCAGTCTACATTCAGTAAGACACTATGCAAACAAGAGCTACGTTAACCAGAAGTCATGATCGATAAGTGTATTTATATGATCCCATAAATAATGGTTTGGAATTTGTGCCGTCTGGATTCTATTTCATATATTGCAAAAATATTTTAGATAAAAAAATATGTCTGTAGACACTAATGCATCGTAAAATCTGACTGTGGAAAAGATTTTTTAGTCTTCTGTTTACCTTCTACCTAATCTGAGAACACTAAATATATTAAGAAAACATCGTCTTCAAAAAAATATTCTTTCGTTTCTGCTGGTAATATTTCAGAAATTATGAGATATAATATCAATATTGTCGTGGAAAAACAAATAGAAAAAGAAGCCTAAGGAAAGTATTTACCTTCTAAATCTCTAATTGGAAGACAAGAACACCAACGCGAAATTTAAAACTACAGAACAAACAAACAAAATAAAACTTTAGCTTGGAATAGATTTTGAATAAATTCCTATTGATTTCAAAGGTGTTGCTCCTGAAGAAGACGGACCTAAAGTTTGTCAAAAAAGCATTCAACTTGACTAATTAATGTCTTTAAAATGATATAAAGGCACAGTTCTGTTTATTTATTGTTAACCCTCTTTTACTGTAATCTTTATCAAGGTCTATACTAGTTACTGAACGCAAAACCCTATTTGAAGTGTTACAAAGTTTAAATTAACACTTGAAGACATACTTAAATGTTACAAGAGTAGTGCATAAAGGTTGCTTAAAAATTTGGTGCTTGAATCATACCAATTTCTGCAGTTTTAAACAGGGAACTTAAAAATATCTCGGAAAGGAAAAGAAACTGCGATTGAAGAAAAGGGAATTGTAATTCATATGAGAAAATTTAAAGAAACATATGAGAAAATTGCTTAGACTATTAAAAGATCACTTTCAACTGTAAAACACGTTGTAAAAGGTATCTAGAATCAACAATTTTGTAAACAGAACAAGAAGCGAGCGACCAAAAATATTGACCAGGTATGATAAACGATTTCTCTTTCAGCAAATTAAAAAGATTCGACATTATGTGATCCAGAATTGAAGCTCCTGATTAAGAAATAAGTTTGTACCCAAACTGTAAGAATGTCCTTTAAGAATTCGGTTATAAAGGACGATTAGCTAGAAAAAACTATTACATTTTGAAGTTTCTAGAAAGAAAAAGCTATCATTTCCGAAAATATGTAAACAAGCCCCTAGACAAGTCCGTAGAAAACTGTTGTAAACAAGACCCTAGAAAGAAGTTATATTTCGTGATGAAAGTAAGTATAACTTATTTGGAGCAGACGGTAATCATAAGGTATGGAAACAACCAACTAAAGAATTTCGATTAAGAATTCTCCGACCGAGAGTAAATCATGGCAGACATTCCGTTATGATTTGGGGGTGCATATCTTATGCAGGTGTAGAAAGGGAAACTACTTATCGCAATATCGATGGCATAATGACCATAAGGTGTGTATTAACATTCTCAAAACAAATTTACATGCCAATGGTCAATTTATGAGATTTTAGCCACAGATTTGCATGTTCATGCAGAATAATGATCCGAAGCATAAAGCGCTAAATACACGACTTTGGCTGTTGTACAACACACCGAAATTACTTGAAACACCCTCACAATCACCAGAAATGAATCCAATTGAATATTTATGGAAAGGTAGAAGTATCAGAAATAATGATACTACAAACAAGGAGAAGCTAAAACAATATTCAGAGGAAGAATGGTATAAAATACAAAGTGATTACACTAAAAAACTAGTTGTAAGCATGCTATCTAGACTGAAGGCCAGTATTAAGTCTAAGGGATATCCTACAAAATATTAATTATAATATAAATCTTCCTTTTTCGTTCTCATTTTAGAGGAAAGTCGAATAATTTTTTGACCCATGCTATGGAATCTAAAATGTTTTTAATTTTTTATGGTAGCATAAATTAACTTAATTTCTTTGGAAATGTGCCTGAGGCATATCTTTGTACTGTAATTTTCAGGTTGTACAAATAATTCTTTAGCTTATTTTTCAATGCTATCTAAAGACACATTGTTTAGATAATCGAACGAAGATCGAATACTTTTTGGATAGGTAGGTGTTTTTTGGTATGTCTGATCGCCCTCGATATCGATAGTTTTATTCAAAATCTATTCGAAAGTAAGATTGTTTCTTCCCTAATTTTAAATTTTGAATTCATCTTTAAAAATCCAACAGCTACACGTGAATCATTTGATAGCTAGTCGGAAGGGATTCCGATTTGCGATAAATTTGGAGATCTGAAAATCGCGGTAACCGCAAACCTTCCCCGTTCTTCCACAAAAAGCAGCATTAACGTATACTAGGTTAGAAGAATGGACAGCAGTTATAATTGGGTTCTGTCCAACAGCCAAGCTGTCATGGTTCAAGTAAATAAGAATTGTGGCTGCAGACATTTTAAACTCAAAAATACAGTTTTGTTGGGTAGTTTAATATAGCTTTATTAATATTTACGTAAGCTTGTTATATAGTGTTCTTCACCTATGCCATTCAGTTTTCACTTCTCTCACGAAGTCGCACTTTGATCGGTAATCGGTACCACGCAAATTTGCGATAAATGTACAAAACTATGCTGGTCTCGCCGCAACTGCAAGTGTTACTGGTTTCTTTCGTTGGCCTTAATACAAGGGCTATCTGCCTCAGTAAGGATACATTCGTGAAAGCTTTTTATAGGTGAAAATGATTTATATTTACTTTACA
This sequence comes from Stegodyphus mimosarum, assembly GCA_000611955.2. NCBI lineage: Eukaryota > Metazoa > Arthropoda > Arachnida > Araneae > Eresidae > Stegodyphus > Stegodyphus mimosarum. Next base: position 39,020 of record KK122528.1, read on the forward strand.
CAAGGGAAAAACCTCACAAATCCCATGTAACCAATTTACTAGCCAGGAAGAGTTTGTTTGCGTTACAAGTAAAAAGTGATCCACATTCATACGAGACGGTAATATTTTTTCCCCTTTTAATTTGTTTAACTTGTAGGGTTTATATTTATTTTAACTAACATTTATTTTAAGTTCATATTCCTTTCCTGTTTAGCCTTCATTTTTCCCCTAGAAATCCCCGTGCCAGAGTATGTAAATTGTAGTAGCACGCGCAGTTTATTCAAATTTAACGGAAGCTAGTTGAGTTAAATACTAGACAAAACCAGAGTGTGAGAGTCTTGCTTTGAACCTACGCTGGAGATATTGCTTAGTAGAATTTAGATCGGCGCGTATCGGCCTGTGTGCCTAGCTTTGCAGAAGTGCTAGATTTCAACTGTTAAATCAGTAATCTTGCTGAATATCAGCGATAATTAAAAACGCGGTTAGTTAAGATCTCAGAGCCTCGTCGATAGTGTTTGACATTTGTACATCTAGTTTCTTATTTTCAGTTTTACCTTACTTTTAGTTCAACTGCCGGGTTGGCGCAGTTTGTGAGCGTCGAGTAGACGCAGTTGTCATTTTAAAGGTACAATAAAAGGGTTTCAACCCCTTCGCACGTTTTTGTGTGACTGACTATCTCAATGACTGACAAGTTGGGCCAGAGAGATCTTACAAACTGACTATGACAAACACATGAAATCTATATGTCTAATGGAAGGGATAAATCTGTGGCGGGGTTTTTGAGAGAAACTCAGATGGGACGATATTATGGTTTTCCAATTATTTTATCTGCTCGTTTGATAAAACTTTCTCCAACAGTAAAATATCTGTCAGTGGCAAACCGGATAAGAACCTAAACATTGATAATTCGAACCAGCTACGAATCCCGCCAAATGGGCTGGATACGAAATTGTTTTTTTGTTTTCCTCTACGAGTCAATTTCCTCTCATAAAATCATCCCCGAAGCCACTCCTCCATTAGGCAGATAACCTTATAGTGGTCTGTCATAATTAAATAATTTAATCAATGAAGGAATTTTTACCGTTAGACAGATAGCCCCGATATGTTTATCCTCATTCAGATTAAAGCTTTTCAAGAAAAAATTCTCAAACATGAAAATACGAGCCCCATCAGATGTCTCATTGTTCAGAAGGCTTTTTTTTATCACTACTGAGAAAGTACGGCTCTATGAATGATATTTAGTATAATTTTTACTTAGTATATGATAATGATCTGATATGCCAAAAACCAAACAGGCCTATTAATTCAAAACTCGGTATTTTTCCTTTAAAGCCACGCCATGCATTTTTGCAACCGTATTGGTGCATAATCTGGTATAATCTGATCCTTATGTTGTTGAAAATTACTCAGCTCAGGAGTCAGAAGGCATTATAAGTTTGTTTTCTGCGTTTTATTTCAGATGCGTCTTGACTTAACCAATGCTTTCTTGCAATTTGTTGGATTTATACTGAACTGTATGAAATTTTCTCCAAGGCATATTTTGAAATTCATGAAACCCAACCCGTGTGTATACCTTCTTTAGCTTCATGAGTTCTGTCACTAATAAGGAGATTCACTTGATTTGTATAATTAAGCAGTAAATGTTGTGTCATTCTTAGGAAGATAAGCAAATGCAACTTCTTAAAATATTCCATTCCTTTTCAACAAATGCAACACTAACATTGCTATGTAAAGTCAGGTTTTCAAAGAAACGTATACTTGGCACGAGGATATAACTTCTTTTAACTACTAAACCCCAAACCTATAATTTTTCTCCTATTCAAATGTGACTTGCCTAAGCATTTATTCACCTCCCTTTTTTCTTGAGGAATTTGAAAGAATAAATGGCATATGATTAGGACCCACCAGCGGCAAAGCAGTTACGTCGCTGAACACTGGTAGTTCTATCTAGCTTGTATTCCAGGCGAATGGGTTGGCTTCATGGGAATTTTCGTGATTTTCCCATGTCTGCGGTGATACGAGCCAGTTTTTCTCAGAAAGTCTTCCTCCAAAGCACTCCTTCCCTCAGGCAGATAGCCCTCGATCGCTTTCCCACAATCAAATAAACCAAACGAAAATTAAGCATATGATTAAAAAAATCCATAATGAATCCGGTAAATATAATGTTAAATACCATTGCAATTTTACCTTCGTAAAAATCATCCGCACACATTGTTTTACCAACAACTACGGTACAATCTTTCAAGTATTTATCTGCAACTGTCTTTAATTCCTTAGAAAGTTCTTCATCTAATGTGCTTGGGCGCTGGATCTTTTCTCCTAGAACAACCTAAAAGATGTAAAAAACAAATATTATGAATATTTTATAGGATTTACTCATAGAGACAAAAACTTTACTTATTAAATTGTTAAATTTATTATTCAAGAAAACGTAGGTCATAAATGTTGGGGGAAAAAAGATATATCACTGATACGGAGTAATCTCTTGTAAAATCAGCAAGCATTAAATTATCTATATTTCATGGAATTTACAAAGTATAATAATGCAGTTAGCCTAGAAAAGTATAAAATTACCCAAAGGTTGAAAATTTTTATTGTGCTGATTTCTTAGTTAAAGTTACATCTTCTAGGCATCACTGAATGAATCTTTGGAACCATCACAAAATTTTAAAAACATGACGCTACTTCCGAACTATTACTGTCGCAGATCAACATTATGCTAACCTAACAACACTTGATTATAGTTGAACCGTCTCAAACGCAACCCTGGCTGGCATTCTGCCAAAACACATAGACTCGTCCAAAAGGGGCGTTATCGCTTGCTGCGACGTGAAAGGTCACGTGAAATTCTTCTCTTCTCCGGAAAGAGATATGCTGGAGGAAAAGAAAGTCACCATCCTTCCACCCTGTTTTGAGAATAATTCGGTTCGAATGGCACATGCGTGTTTGCGCTCATGGTCGCGGATGAGGCGGTCGAACTACAAGAAAGCCAAGCACTGGAATTTGAGACGTTTTTGCAAGAGCAAGAGGAAGCTTCACTCCATAGTGCTTCTTTTGTAAACAGCTCTTGCTCTTGACTGTTTGGAGAGAAGCCCGCCACTTTTAATAAGAAGGGCATCCAGATATCTAGATCGAAACTTCTGAGATTTTTGGACACGTTTAATTTAGCACGAGAAGATTAAGACAGGGAACATTCAAATTTCACTAGAAAATTTAAAATACATAAAGAAATGCTGCGCCTGTTGTTTATCCGTCTTCTCTTCAGGCGCTAATGAGTAATGATAGCTGCCAGAAGGAAGACTGTACTTTTTGTGGCGGGAATAACTGCAGATGAAAACATGAAAAACATTAGCTTAGTAATCCTTAAGTGATTTTATGCAGTTCTGCACTAACTACTTTAAGGTTTACTGAAACATAAGTTTTTTGAAGGTTTGGTTTACTTACTTTTCAATCACTTTGTATTTTAAAAAATGGCTAAGAAAACTGCACACACAGTAAAATTTTTGTTTTGAAAAGTTGCTAGGATTCTTCCTAGCTAATAATAGAAAAAGCAAGGTATTACAAATGGAACAAAAGGGATTGTTGAGCCGTCGATGTTAAACCTCAGCGATAAACGAAGCTGAATTCCTTTTCCTAAACTAGAGAACTAAGTAATAAATACATTTAAGACATGAAATAAATATTAGGTGATGAAAAACGTTTAATACTTTGAAACTGTATTTTCAACAGCAGTTTTACAGTATTATCTAGTTTAAGAACTTTAGTGTTTCTTGATACTATTTTTTTTCCTTAGATAAAAGAGTTTCCAAGGACATATTCAAGATTCTTCATTAACATTTTAATTATGTGACCTTGCTTTAACAAAACATTCAAAGTACTTCACTGCTGTATCTTTGATTCTGCTCATGATTATCGTATCACGCACGAATAAGAGTAGCAAACAACTTTTCACTCACCAGTTCTTGATATGGCCTGAGCATACCATCAACACTGACACTTGTGATGACTACACTACCAGGCGGTAACCCTGAAAGAAGATAATATTGTCTAAAATATTTCGAAGATTGTTGTCAAACAAATTTTTATGTTCCACAAATAACTGTGCATTCATGGGATTTTCTTGGATGTTTTGAATGAGCATGACGTTTACTACGTTATGTATATCTACATAAGTCCTTGAAACTAAAACTGTGTAGACAGTTTGGTGTAGAGTGAAAATCAAGTTGTCAGCTGTGTACCAAAATCAAAACTTCTCTGACAGTGGACATGCGCTTCGCTAATTAAGCTATTCGAAGCGGTTTAATCAGTTTCAAAGAATTTCTATTTAACCACGAGACTGGTGTAATTTAAAATAATTGTCATAACGTAACGTAATGGGGCGATGCACGGTTATTAAACTTGTTATTAAAAATAATTTTGCGATTGATATTATAGAAATGAAGAAAAACAAGATCATATATCCTAAAAAATCTGGCATCTGAAACTTTTAGACTATAGTCAAAGGGACGTTTCTCATTCAAAATTTCAAAACATTAATTAAAACATGATATAATTTTATAAAAGGTGTTCTGTAGCAACTGTGTAGGGTAAGGTTGCATAAGTCGTACCCCCTAATAAAAAATAGGTACACATCGTAGGATGT
>KK122528.1:43728-88122 GCA_000611955.2 Stegodyphus mimosarum
GAAAAAATAAAAATTATGTGTAGTAATAATATCTTGTGTCGTCGTTACTGATATTTACCACCGTAAAATTCCATACACTCTACTCTCTTGGATAAAATTAATAAAATTTATGAACAAGAACTTAATACGACTTAAGCCAACCAGCATTCTGATTCGTACCATCTATAGCTTAAGTCGCACTACGTTTAAAATTAGACAATTATATTAAAAATCTCTTTTTCTCAATTGATATATTTATGCAATTACAGCAATGATCACAAGGATATTTTTTCATTTTCTGTTCAACTCCAGCCCTTAAGTCTTGTACTCATCCTTTGCTATTTAGGCCGTGAATCATATTCTCTTCGAAGTTACCCTCACATATATTACAGGGAGACAAAGGCGACGTGAAACGATTTGGCTGACAAGGGGTAACTCGTTTTGCCAGAAGAGGCGCAGTTAGCTTGATATTACGCTTAATATTTAAAAGGTACTACTTAGACGGTGATAGGACTGGCGCAACTTTTCCCTAATATGTGACTTGAGAAACTTCTTTTACTAATAAAAACAAAAATGAAGATTTTCATTTGCTATCATATAAATAAGAATGATTTTTTAATATTTATCAAATTGATACATTACTAAAAAGATTATAACTGTTCAGAAGTGCATTTGTTGCTTTTAAATTGCTTAATTTATTAATGAATACTGAACTGATTAAACTTGAAAAGTAAATTTGACGAATGCCAATACTCAAAAGATCTGCTTGCTGCGTGCGAGCATGAGTAGAAGACAAATTAAAGGTCTTATGGTTCGTGCAATAACAACGCTTCTCAATGCAGGTGGATAATAAATTCTGTTTCCAAACTCTTTTCATCCTTCGGCAACAAAATTCCTATCCATGATCATGACTAAGGAATTAATTTTTTCAAGGCGAGTTTTTACATGTCGTTTGAAAGAGGCACAATACTTTCAAAATAGATTGGAAGATATCCTTTATATATTTTTGGGAAGTTGTAAGATCTGTCTGTGCTATTCCACATAAAACTAAATTAGATCCTACAGTGAACCTGGCGAATTCTCGCACAGAAATGAATAAATTACCAGCACAGAAGAAGTGTGAAAAGTAACCCTTTATTAATTCAAAGTTTAACAGAAAGGCACGATCTTTGGGGGTTACAGAAAGGCACGATCTTTGGGGGTTACAGAAAGGCACGATCTTTGGGGGTTACAGAAAGACCGTCAACTTGCGGTGAATCTTAATTGTTGAATGTAATTCAAGTCGAATTTAAAATAAAATAGTGTTGGATTAGCACGTTAAATTACACCTAATAGGTTGACTCACAAAAACCTAACAGGCGTGACGATAATCCGAAGCCTCTTGGCCATTTCACAGTTTGAACCCTACCATTGTATGCTATACCGGAAATGCTACCGTAGTACCGTAGTATTGCTATCTCGCTGTTAAGCCAGAATGGCCGAGAGGCCATTCTGGCTTAACAGCGAGATAGCAATGAAACATGGGCTGGCTAGCGACAACACGCTCTGAATAAACTCAGAGATTCACCCGTTTAAATATTCACTTAACTTTAAATTTACATCCTGGCGAGAAAATACTAGGGGAAGTTGAGAGTCCAGGAAAGATATCAAACTTAAAATAAATTTGTATGCAAAATAAGGGGAACCCTACAAAGTAAGAATTCGTATTCGATTTATTCTAGTTGTGAGTGTGGAATATGATCTGTAAGGGAAAGGCTAACGTATCAAGCATTTAAATTACTCATATATACATATACATACACGTAAGATAAAATTCTAAACTTTTGATTTGTAATAGCCCTTTAAATTTCCTTTTCAGTTTTGTTTATTTCTTCTTTCTAACCTTATAGTAGTAACATCTTTATAATACATCTTTCTGAACTTCTTTTTTCCTTTTTTTCCCCTTTCTTCTTACTTTTTTTCCTTTTCAAATGTAATCCCTTTCACATAATTTTTATTTAACGCTCACGATGCATATAGTTACATAATAGATAAAGTTAAACTAAATTCTTTGAGCTAATAATAATGCTAAATTTACAAACCAAAACTCTTATTCAACAAACAGAAGTGAAGCAGAACCATAACCATTCGTAATCTACATTGTAACATAGATTTATTCTTACGCTTTTCTCTGCTGCTGAAATGCAATTTGTCGCTTCCCTTTTTCTACCCTACCGCAATTATATTTCTATAAATATGTAAAAACTACTCATATTATTATTATTGGTGTACGCCTAACGTCACCTTTCATTCCACAATATAGTATACATATATATATATATATATATATATGTGTGTGTATTGCAGCTAAAGCCTGTGGGTTAGAAATACATTACCATCATTTAACACGTCTTCATAACACTTGCAGTTAAATGACATCCGAAGAATTTCTTATAAATTTTTATGCCGAACTTATGTTTTAGTTTCTACAAATTACTTCTCATTTTTCTACAGTTGTGCGTATTTTCATAAATGCAAATAATGTAAAGCATCGATACGGCTGCTGAAATGAAGATATGAGGAAATGTTTCTCAGCAATCACTATTACCAAAAGATTAAAATACTTCATAAAGAGAAGGCGGGAGAGATGTTCGGGGAAAATACGTGTAACTACATTATAAATTTTCTCAAGTCTCTCCACATAAAATAGAATGTTTCTCTGAATGTTACGTAAAAAAGAAGGGATTAATTAAGTTAATTATAGCCTCAATAAATTTTTTATAGAAAAATCATATTTTTGGCTTCACTTATATTCATATCATAATAAGAATAAAAATATGCTTTAAGCTAAATGCACTGATTCTTGAAGTGCAAAATTATCTTTCTTAAATTAAATACATTTATTTAGTACTCATCGTTTGTAATACTTATACCACCTTTAGTTTTCTAGTTATACTAAAAGAAATCATTCAAGCCCGAATATTCATCCAGAATCACCAGTATATCCCAGAAAATAAAAAGAATGAAGATAGAAATGGAAATCGCTTATAATACTTGCACATAGATTAAGAACCTCTATAGCGCACTTATTGCAGCTAAAGCCTGTTTCGCATTATTCAATTAAGGCATTATTCTATTAAGGCATTATTCAATTAAGGCATTATTCAATTAAGGCATTATTCAATTAATTTCGGCATTATTCAATTAAGGGATCACATTGCTTAAATTAAAATAAATCAATGCAACTATAAATTCCTTATTCCTCATTATTTACATGTATTTTATCTAGCTGGAGTATTGGCCCAGCTAAGAACTCTTTTTTTTCTTCCTCACATTTTCAGTTATAATGGCAATTCTTAGTATTATGTAATTAAATACGTATAAGCAAATTTAAAGACTGCGCTATTCGACCATTGACCACTTCATGAATAGTCTTGCTTAATTAAAAATAACATTGAAATGGAAACTGTCACTACAAGAATTAATTAAAACAATAATACTAGTATGTCTGGAGGTGATCAATTAGGATCCAACAGTTGAGTAAGTAATTGTGTCTTAATCATTTTCGACGCTTGGGTCTGCATCAACATAGTATGAGATCAATCTCATACTACGGTAGGGTTCAAACCTGCTGTTTAGAAGGAAGTCAATGAGTTCATAACCTCTCCCTCTGGCTGGGCTTGGAAATTAATCTTAACGTATTGGCTGAGTAGATACGTTGCTAAGTTTAGCTGATGAGCGTAAATTAACTCTGAAGCCTGTTCGTAATTAACTGCTTTGTGGATCTGCAATGACCAGATTCGCCATTAGTTACTTTACTAACAATTATCGGACCTTTTCCATTTCTTATAAAGCCTTCTTCGGACAAACTGAGATGGGCGGTTTACGGCACACATTTATTTAAAGTTATCTGGGTTGACTGTTCTTGAAACATAGTCCCCCTGTAGTTCTATTCAATTTGAGGAACTCGGATATAAATTGACTAACCTTAATCATTTATTGCTTCCATTTAATCATCGCCCAGCAATTTAAATCAAAGATATTAATAATACTTTTAGAGTAGAGTAAGATTGCGAAACTGGAGTGTGTTTGAGAGACTGATGCAAATTATGCCTTTTTCTTAAGTCACGTAACTTCGAACCTTAAGCCTAATCGATTTCAAATATGGTTGATAAGAAGCACTATTACTCAGGTCACGTATTAGATTTAAAATATTCACAACCGAAGTTCAACTGAGCTAACTCAATCTGATAGTTCAATTAATTAATATTAACATTTTGATTTTTTGAGAAAGTTTCATGAAAATTCGACATAATTCTACATACAATTCATCATTTACGAAAACCATCGGTACAAAATTTCATCCATGGAAAATATAAAATAACTGAAATAGGAAAGCGCTGTTTAATAGTCATCTTTATTTGTTTTGCAGTAATTCAGTGCAACTGCTTTCTTTTCTACTATTATTTTATGAAAGTTTACAATCATATTTCAAACTGCAAGAAGGAGCCAAACAGTGTTCAAACCACTCAAGCAAAAATGCTCTTTGGTTTCGTAAGCTTCATCATCGAAATATTTTTTCTTAAAAGTAAATGTTACCGAACGTTCAAAGTACCTGCTAGGTAACATTTGCCGATTTTTTAATATATATTTATCCCCATGATATTAAAAAACTTAAAAATTCTCTCACTGTATACTTCCCTGGATTGCTCTCAGACCACTAAAAGCATCAATAACTTACACTTCGAGTTCCACAAATATATCTTTTGCTTTAACGAAGAATGGATATGGACTAGGTTTTCTCGAGCAGAAGTACTATGAGTTTCTGCATTTTTTACACATTTTAAAAATGATATGTTCTTGAAATACGCTACCTACAAAAGAAGAAAGTGAATCATACTCCTCTTAGCAGCTATATATGAGTTTCAGAAACAGTATCAAAAGAAATTTTCGACCCTTCAAGGGAAAATCATTTCAAAACAGACAATGAATTGCCATTGGTTTTCGATTTCAAATATACAGTTATGTCATGGGCAGTTTCGTGCTATTTTCCCAGCGGTTTCCAGGCGTTGAATGGCTGAACATTGTACTATCATCCTCTGTCCCTCTGTTTTTGCATTATGATCAATGCTAGTTAGATGTTTTGGTTTCGTTTCAAATGAGAAACTAAATATCTAATGCATGTAAAATTAGGTGTAACGTTGTCATAAAATATACAATCGGTGCGACAACTGACACAAAATTTCTTGCCAACAGTTGGATCCACTGGAGAAGTACAAAACATTAGCGCAAATCTCTTTCCAGTTTATGTTACAAGTATGAGTCAGTTTTAATTACGTAATTGGGCTGATCAGAGGCCGAGTGGTAAAAATCGCTGAACACTGGTATTTCGACCTGTGTGTTATTCCAGACAAACGGGCTGATTGGATGGGCATTTTTGTGGTTTTCCCCCATGTGTAATGTGAACGCGAGCCTATTTCTATTAGAAAGCCCCCCTTAAGGCATTTCCCCCTTTAGAAGATATCCTTAGCGCGACTTGCTATAGTCAAATAAACTAAATCAAACCAATTACGTAACTTGCCGCGGAAAACTGCATTGTGGATCGTATGGCGTACAGGCCTGGAGTAGAGGAAAAAATTAAGTAAATATTCCCCTCATAAACGGAAATATTTTCTCATATTGAATAGAACTAACAAATGGTTAGTCATAGTAAAAAATAAATTTATTAATTTGAGATTTAATGGGCATATAATTAACAACAAATACCTAATCCTCCACAAGTACCCATTCTTAGGAATACAGGATCTTCAGCCTTTGCATGATGCATCAGTTTCATTATTTCATGAAGCACCACAGAAATAGAAGGTGAACCTATACCATGCTGGAAATAAAGAGGTATGGATTTTACATAATGCGTAGTTTTATTAAACTGGACATTAAAATCCAGATCATTTATACTTACGCTCACACACAAAACAGGACCAGCTTTGAACAATGAATAACGTGAAGATTTTGATACATTGCAGAGTTCAATATCTTTTGGATTAGCTCTTCCCAAAACTTTGAAAACATATTCAGCAAATTCTTTCATTCTTTCTGGCGTACCGCCTACGCAAACAAACTGTTCAAAAGAATAAGAATTTGTATAGTACTAAGGCACATTACAGTTACTAACAAATTGCTCAGAAGGAATAGAATTTGTATTTTAAATTTCAAAATAAAACTTAATCTAAGCAAATTCAAAATCATGTTCAATTTGAAATGACGGCATGGTACAAAAATATCAAAACCGCTAATAAAAATAACCATTGTATAAAACAAATAAAAATAGCCTTACAGATGTTACATTTGCTTTGAAATTTCATCCTGTATTTCGAGTGATATTATTAATTTATTAGTCCAAAGAGGCTTTGTCCTTGAGAGACTAATGTTTTCGTTTTGCGATTTTGCGTCGAATCACTCTGAATGTCAGTTTCACTTTTCGAATTGTTGTTACCAAATATTATTGCCCTGTTTTATATTTGAAGAAATTAAATAATGAAGATTCTACACATATGTATGTATGTATGTTTCTCGCTTTGTGATAAAACAACGGTACCTAAAGCCATCAAATTTTGAATGACGTAATCCTACTGCGAATATGGGCATCTGGAAGCCAAAGTTTAAAATTTGGAATTTGCTTTATTATCGATTTCATATTTTGTAAAACTTCAACGAATTTTTGATTAACAAACTCAAGAATTTCAAAGCGAGCAATGTCAACGTTGTACAGAAAGAACATTTTTATCTCCAGCGCGTGAAACTATGTATCGGAAATTCTAAAGATGTGCTCAATTTAAAATTATTTCGCGATATTGCTCTTGAACTGAATTTTGTGGTTTAAGTGCAATGAAATGATATTTATAAATAAAGGTAACACACAAAATGTTAAAAAGCGCCCCTTTGGACGTAATTTAAAATATGAAAACTTCCAGATTTTCTTTTCTTTACATTTTTTAAAATTATTATTATTCAATTACTTTTAATTTATATGCAGAATTTGCTCTCGATCAAGTTTAATATAAAGTTTCTTGAATTTAGCTTCTAAAAATAATCATGTTTTTTATGTATTGTTACGATACTTATGTTTCTCTTCCCTTGACAGCTTTATGATTCTGACAAAATTACTTGCATTTTTTAGATTGTAGCATTTATTTATTTGCATGCACATTTCAAAAAATTTTATGTACATTTTAAATTAATTTTCATGCCACATTTTTCAATATCTGGATTCAGTTTCCTTTCCCGTTTGCTGTTTAATTGTATTAATTTATTTAATTTGAGTTAGGTGCCTTTCTGATTCCAGGCTATAAGGGTTGGACTGATGGATACACATGTGATTTAATTCAAATTTTTCCTGATTAAAGATAAATTTTAATTTTATTTATTCGTAAATTTGACAGCTCAGAAGTAGGTTTTTTTTTTGACGATTCTTGGTACACCAAACCTAATGAAGATGTGCCACGGGATATGTAAAATCCCTTTTTTCTTTATTATTCTTATTTTGCATTTTTTCTGTGTTTAAAGCATTTTTGTGTGAATTGTGCTTTGCACTGTGCTGGTTTGTCTTGAGGTTTTAGAAAAGGCTTTCAATTTGAATTTTTAATTTAATTTTTTTAAATTTAAATTAGTTGAGTTTTTATGCATTTATATATGCAATTTCATTTTTGTTTCAGTCCGAGCTTTTGCGCGAGAGTAAATGGCCCTCCAAATTCTGATGATAAAATTAGTATGGTATTATTTCGCTTTCATGTACTGTAATACAAAGCAGCTTGAAAAACAATTTTATCCTGATAAAAAAAATGCAGGTAGGTAGTTTTTTCTAATTATATCAATAAAAAAATAAATTTCTCTTATAAACTATTAAAATCAGGACTTTACAAAAGTTGGATTATTAATTTTATCCCTGATTTCATGTATATACTTCGTAGCAAATATTTAAAATTCACAAATTTTGATTTTACGTTAAAAGAATTTTCATTTATACTTAACTAAACAAAGTATTAAAAACGAGTAAATCTCAAAAAGACAGAAATATCATGCAATGGGAATCGTAAAATAAATTAGAGTAAAAATACTCTAGCATTCATTTCGTGTTTCTTGTTCTTTCTTGACAAAAGATGTACTGTGAAAAATGGAAAGAATTATTTAAAAACAGTGTCAAAAACTCATTAATCTATATTAAACCGCTGTTTTTTTATCACATCTTATATTAAGGGGGAATTAAAATGTGGCGATCAAAAAGGATAAATTTTCATTCTCATTTTTTTATGCTTTATAGCATCTTACGCTCTAGAACAAAACATTTTTTTAAAATCTTTCTGTAAAAAGCATTCGTATTATTTCCATAACTAATTCTTAAAATTATCTTTGATGTAATTTAATTTCCCTCTTACATTAAATATCTAATGCTCAGAGTTTATAATGACGTCACTGTAACTGGCTCTAAGGGAAAACAAATCAAAGCATGTAAACCTTTCTACTGTAATGGTGGCTTAGACTACAATAAGAAGTTTTCAAGCAACTTTCAGTACATTTCATCCTATAGTGAAATTGAAAGTTACACTTTTACACTGGTAGTGATGGAATTCTAAAAATTTGGGGCACCGAACTGGCCCGTTATTATTAGCTTTTAACTTCCTTGCCTAAACATAATATTTTAAATTTCTGAAGATAACTATTTAACTTTTCGGAATATTTGATTGTCAGTCTATCCATGCTTTCTCTTTCTCTTTCTATTTCTAGAATTAGTTTATAAAAGAATCTGCATTTCAAAATTTTCGTTCATTAATAAACTGTCCTGAAAGGGGCATTAATTTATCAAAAAACTAAATTTTGCACGCAGAGGATTTACTAAATCAGCCGACGCTACTATAATATTGGCACTTATTACCGTATTTAATCCATGGAGAAAGCTCCTCTACTGAATACTTATGTACAAAGTATGAAAATAAAGTTCGGTGAATGGCGTTAGAGGATGCGCATGCCCAGTAGTGGACGAACAACAAAGTGAAGAAAAGATACTCTATAACGAGTTTTAACAAGTCAGAGAGTGTCAGAGGAATAGGTATTACGGATTTCTGTTAGTAACGCTCTAACCTGCAAAAGTGTAGTAGTGGTTGTAATGAATGGTTTTAACGCTTTCGATATGGATGGAATTTCACTGAAGAAGCTCCCCGAACTGATAAGCCTACTTCTACTACGTCTGCTATTGACTTAAAAATTGAAAGATTTAAGGTGATGTTAGCCACAAAGAGCAAAAAGAAATAGTAACACGTACAAGGTAATTTTTTTGCAAACGATTTGTCGTGTACGTCAATAACACGCTTCACGATGATAATGCCAGGCCACATTCAGCGTTCGTCGTTTATGGTCTGTAGAGAAATTGTAGCCCTCGATTATCCACTTTACTTACTTGATCTTGCTCTTTTTTCTATTCCCGCATCTAAAACGAGCTTTAATATAATGATCTTCAGATACTCCGGACATTGTAAGCCGTGTGACGAGGGTTCTCAATGTGATACTGAAAGAGGATTTTGTCCGAAGTTTTCAGGAATCGCACAGTCCTTATCAAAAGTGGCTTGCAAACAACGGACTCTTAATTCGAAGGAATCTGAAACGTCTTCTTCCTGATTTACGAAGGAACCTTTTGTTTATGAGCATCTCTATAAACTTTATTGTCGTACCTTCTAGAAGGGCAGTAATAATTTTTAAAAGTTAAATAGTATTCAAGCCTGAGATATTAATAATGTTTGGTTATGAGATCTCTTTGATCCATGAATCAGATTAGGCATGACGACTATAGTCACGCTGTCATTATGAAGTACTAATCTGAACGCTCATTTCTGAGTCCAAACCAATTTTTTTATGTATTCTGTTACCCTGCTGGTTCGATATACGTTTCTCATCTGACTACAAGTAATTATTGTTTGAAAATTAACTTGATTTTTTATCAAAGTTAGGTTCAGAGCATATTCGTTTATTTAACACACTACCATTTTCTCTGCTAATTCATTTTTTACTTGCATATACTGTGTAATTAGATAATTAATAATATTTTTTAATTTAATATTTAAAATGCTTTTGTTATTACACTTCAGTGATTTCTTATAGGCAGCCTTTTGATGCTTTTTGAAAGCTCATATCTAGGAACTCTAAAATTTTTCTTGTTCAGTGAATGAATGTTATGCAAATTAAATTAGCGCTATTTGAAGAATTTGAAGAAATTTCATTTGAAGAAACTAAACACTAGTATCATATTCAAGCTTCTAGATTTTCTCTCCAACACGAGACAGACAGGTGTTCAGTTTATTCTCATGACATCGATTCACTATGTTTTTTTGTATCAGGAAGTCCACGAGTGGCTAAAATGCGAAGTATTGTTGATTCATCTCATTTCCTAATACGAGAAACGAAACTGGCTGGCTGCATGGGTATTTTCATGCTTTTGTGGCTTTGCCAATGCTCAGTGTAAATACGGGCCAGTTTTCATTAGACCAGAGGGATCGTTTAATGAAAATCAGATGGTCAATACCTATCCAGCGGGATCGGTATTAACCATCTGAGGTTTGAAGAAATTTTAAAGGAGTAAATAGTCATCAAGGGGCTTATTAGAAATTGATAGCTAAATATATCCCGGTGATTGATCGGAAAATCAAGATCACATTGATTACAAAAAATTGATTAATAAGATTATAAAACTGACAATTAATTGTTTGTGGAGTCAGTACTGGCCTTCTGTGAGTTGAAGAAATTTTAAAGGGTCATCAAGTGTTCGATTAAGGGTTAATAGCCAAATGTACCCCTGGAACTCATCGGAAAATCAAGATTCTATAGATTACAAAAATCTTATAAATGCAACTGATAATTAACTGCTCAATTAATATTAAACTATATCATGTAGTAAGAAAGCAATCATAAATATTAGGGGAAAATGCATTAAAATGTAGAGAAGAAATATTTCACTGTTTTGAAAACATATTTCAGCAGTATAACATTTTTCTGTCAAATATTAGGTCAGCTTCTTGAGACGGTGCTATATGGCCGCAAAATATCGAGGCTTTCTATCGTAACTCAAAAATAAGATACCTAATATTTGGGAATTGCTTTTCGCAGGTGACATCTATCATTTGGTCATCGCTTTTCTCGGAGGCAACGTTTAATTGCGAAATATATTTGGGAAGAGTATGGGAAGATAAATAAACAGAAAAGAGTTTACAATAAACAGTCGCGTTGAAATCCAATTCATTTCGGATAATCAGAAAATCCAGGAAAGGAAGAGTCAAGATGTAATTTCAAAAGGGAACTGGATGGCTGTATCAGCAGAATTCATAACAGATAATGTCTGGAATAAGTCTCCTTTATTACGATCAAAACCCGCAAAAATTTCATCTACGTAACGAATCCATAGCCGAAAAGAGATAGCTTTTGAAATAATTTGACTTCGACGTAATGACTGTAAACGTCAGAAGAACTGGACTTAGGGGATTACTCATAGCTACATTCTAATATGTCGACATTCATTCTGATATGTCTACTGATATGTCGACAGAAATTATTTTGGGAAACGAAGTGAGTTTGACTCAAAGAAACTTCATTGAGAGGAATTAATTCTCCAGTTGCCAGTTCTCCAGTTCCAGTTAATTCTCCAGTTCTCGAAATCTGGTTGCAAGGTGTTTCTCCCTATTCACCGCGTGCCTTCATTGTGTGAAAGGAAAGCCGTTGGAGGCCCGGAGTTCGAGTACCGGCGAGGCAGCAGGATATTTTTCAAGTTTCCTGCCCCAGTAAGGGTCCATCAGCTATCGAGAGTAAAGCCGCTGAACACTGAAGTTCAGTCCCGTTCTACGTGCAAAACAATGGTTTCAAAACATTTTAATGCTTTTTTTAACTGGAACGCTAGTAACCAATGATTTAATATCAAAAGGAACCGCAACAAGCGCTGAGTAGAATATTTAAGTTTGTCAACTACGTCAAACAAAATTTTAAGATGTAAGTATTGTTAAAACGTAAAAGGAAAAATGGAGAAACTAAAAACTTGACTACAAGCTACGATGCTGTTTCTAAATCAGAAACTACACAGAGAAAAATAATTCCAATTTTGTGAACTTTGAGCAGAGCATAAAACCTAGCACAATGAGCAACAGGTGAAATAAGATATTTTTTTAAACTGAGTTAGAAGTAACGAAAAGACAGAATAAATGTTTTAACTTTCGCGATATCAGAAATTAAAGGATCTTTAGGGTAGATTCTTAAAGATCCCTAAAACACCTCCTCCCAGCACAAATAACAGTAAAACGACCGACACAGCTAATTATTCTCTTACTTTAGGCATTTGTGGGAATTAAATGACCGTCTCAATTACTTCCTTTTCATAGCTTATTTCGGAAGTTCCTTAAAACTTTTAAAGCAATGAAAGCGTAATATATCACGTAGTTTTGAGAAGAAAAACGCCGTCTACCAAACAGATTGCTCAAGGAGCTGCAAAAATGACGCTATAATATTGACCTTGGAAGACTTGAAAAGTAACTTATCGCATCTTAGGTAAAGTAGAATACTAAAATAGAAAGAACTAAGCGTCACGTATAAATACTCCATACTCTAATCAAAGCCAATATAAAGAAAATATTGGCGGATTCATTTACGTCTTTTCCTCTCTAATGTATGCACGTACATTTTATTTTCATTGCTATTATTAATGGATGCTATTAACTGCTATTATTAACAGGCTAATAGAGTCATTATTCTTCGCCCATTTAATTTTGCTTTGATTTCAATATCACTACCTATTTAGCATTCTTGTCTACTTGAATCAGAAGTTTATTAGCTGACTATATTTTTTGAATTTCAGTCCGTAACATGATAAAAATAGGTTTTATGCTTACGTTTTGTGAAATCATGTTCTTTATGTGAAATGGTAAGAAATTTGAAAAAAATATGACGCTCCGCATTTCAGTGCAACGCATCAGATTTTTTCCAAAGAAGACAAATACCCAAGTCTAATCATCGATAGTATTATTTTTGATTGTACTTCTACAGTTTAGGGGAAAATTATTAAATATATCTTAATAGCTAATGTGCATTATGATGTACAGCTAATGTATTGCTGTTCAGCAATGTGAATCACAGATAATGTTTTCAGTCTCCCATTCTTAAAAAATAATGTCGTCTGGCTGTAGATATTATGCTATCTTTAACTTTAGGAAATATAAAAAAATTATATTTGAAGTGTAATTTCTCAGTTTGCCTCTCATCAATAAAATGAAATACATCCCATATTTAGCAGAATTGATTACTTTAAAAGAAATATTATTTGCTTCGGAAAAATTTAAGAATTACACAAATCAGTATCGATACCGATTGCTAGCAGTACCAATTTTAAGAAATCCATCTATTTTATGTAATTGTAGGAACTGGTTTCTAAATTGAATATTTTATATTAGCTGCTAAATAAATATTGTCGATACTGATTAACTACATCGAAAAATATTTATCAAACTGGTTGCTTACGCTTTTTGATTTCTAAAAAGTGGACATAAACAAGATTTTTTTGCAAAAGAAGGCTACATGATTTGCTTAATCATTAACCTTAGACATACATTTCTAAATATGAAGCTTCTCAAAATAAAATAGATTCATTTTGTAAAAACCGTTTCTATACGTGGGCGGAGAGATTCCATAAATAAAGTCTAACTTTTCGTAGGATTCCTGTAAGAAAAAATTTCTGTCAATAAAATAGTCATTAGGCTAAAGAGAAAGGTACTTCGTTATTAGCGCAACTACCTTGGGCTAATTTGGTGACCTTTTACAGATGAAAAAGTAAAAGTTACTTAACCGATACAAACTGGCGATTTTCGCCACTTTTTTTAAAAGGATTACTGAGCTACCGATATTTATTGTAAGACACTCATTAGCAACTTAAAATATAAATTTTAATCATTGAATAATGATTGTATGGTACCTACGTATTACCGTAATCCCGTTAGTAGAAGTGGCCAAATTTTCTGAATGTGCCAAACTCTGGCAACTATACGCATGACGATTCTTCACGCAACCATGCTCATCAAAATCCTTCAGTCAAGCAATATCGCCGTTTTCGCATGCATTCTTTTGTTGCATTCCAACGGCTTTTATAAACATATCATCATATTTTATGCCTTAAATCTAATTTTAAAATACGCGCTGGTGGGATTTGCCAGCGATGGAAGAAACTGCAGTAAAATTTCTTCAGGAACACAGAATTTTAAGGCAGATTCTCTAAAGTTAACAATAATCAGATGCGTTTGGTAAATAGCCGATGTTACCAGAGTTTGTGCGATGCCGTATCTCTTCAATTATCCGATGTTTTTTAAGTGTAAACAGATCGCTGTGTTCTTGGTGAGAAGAATGCATAAAAAAAATATAGAAGAAATTATTAAAAAAATTACAGAAGGATTTTGAGGAAAATCTGTTATTGGACGTCTTATTTAACAACAAAAATTTGTATTTCAAATTGCTAAAGTATGTTTCCTTTTCATATGATGATGATTTTTGTAAACTTACAATAAATAACGATAGTTTGGGAATCTTTTTTTAAAAAATGCCACGAAAACCATTAGCTTGTACCCGATAAGTAACTTTTACGTTTTCCTTTGTAAAAAATTGCGAAAGTGCGCAAAAGTGGTTGCGTTAATGCATAAGTAGCAATTATATGATACATTAAAAATAAAACATTTTTTTTTCGTGAAATTCCTCAGAAAGTTTTTTGCGCTGTTCTTCTTTCCGTGTACACATCAATCCGTTTCTGCTTAAAAAAATCGAAGCACTGCATAAACTGAGCATTACGCCCCATCTATCTATCAAACACATCTCATGATTATTATAATAAGCGATATTTCAGCATAGCACTGTATTTCGGCAGAAATGTTGCCCCAATTTCTTCCATTGCTGGAAAATTGCACAAGCACGTATTTTAATATTGAGTTTAAGGTAAAAAAATATCACGGTTTATAAAAACCGCGTTATAATTTGGAATACAACAAAAAGAAAGCATGCAAAAATAGCGAAGTTGCATGACTGAAGGATTGTTATGAGTTTGGTTACCAGAGTTTAGCATATTCTATAAGTTTGGTGACTTTTACTGAGGTGGTTGCATTAAACGTAAGTACCAAGATTTAATTTGGGTTAGTTGATTATGGCAAAGCATTCTAGGATTATCTGTCTAAGGGGAGGATGTCCTAAGGGGATGGAGCACTTTCCAAGGGAAACTGGATCGTATCCACGTTATGCATAGCGAAAACAACGGAAACGCCAACGCAACCAGCCCCTTTGCCTGAAATCGAACCCTGGTCGGAACTACCAGTGTTCAGCGATTTTACTGCCGGCCGCTCGTGGGCTGTAAGTACCAAGAGTACAAGTTTGTGTATGAAAATATTGCAGGACATTTTTATATGAAAAATTACTGGAGATATTCGAAAATAATTTTTTTCAGATTACTTGCCTATTGTTGATCAAATACAATATTATTTCAATGAAATTTAGGTTAGGTTAATTATTAAGGCAAAGGAACTGGAAGGTTGGCAGGTTCCCTTGTTTCCTATGGGAATGGGTGCCTTTGTGCAGGACTTGTTAAGAGAAACTGGCTCGCATCTACGTTATAAATGGAGAAAAACACTAAAACCAACCATGCAGTCAGCCCGTCCTCCTGGATTCGAACCCATGTCGAACTACCAGTATCCAAAACCACTAATGGCTATTAATTTTTCGGCCACTGGTGGGATTAACGAAATTTAGAGAGCAACTGCAAAACAAATGTTCGTGCTTTGGCATTTAATGGACTTGAATTGGCTGATGCACAGCTCAAGATTAAATTTGTAATTGGTTCCATTAAAATACTAATTAGTATATATCTTTGGAAATCTTGTATTGATAAGGAATATTTTGTATTTATAATTCATAAAATTTGATGAATGTTTACTGGAATTTTTTCTCTACGGAAACTACATAAAATGTTAGATTTTATATTTACAAAAACACTCACACCCTTTGTGTTAAAACTGCGTGAGTTATGCCATGTTAAGAAATGTTAAAGTTGTCATGTTAAGAAACTCTGTGACTGGGAATACATATTTAACACGTTCGCTGCCAAAGCAGATGTGGTGCGTCCGTTCACATGCGCCTCAATCCTAGCTGCATTTTTATGCTTTTGGATTATTTTCTATTGTTTTATTATTTAAATATAGATATAGCCAATTACTTTCAGGAGTAAATACATTCATACGAGTATATTTTTAGTTGCCATATGAAACAATATTTTTGTTCCCTGTGTCACCTACGAGATAATTCGGAACTAAATAAACAATACTCATTCGTTTTGTGAACTCACGTAAACCTCCTGCACGTGCGATACGTAATTTTCCATTAGACGAATCGCTGTGAACATTAATTTGAGCACTCCGTTTATAAGATTTCCTAAGTGGCAAACCAAAAGTTTTGTGTTTTAAACATTTAGTTAATGCGTTTACGTTTTGAAAAATAAATGATCAATTTTAGTATACCAAGAGCATTATTTAATCAATTTTCCTGTACATCAAACATCCAAACATTGCATGTATTTGCTATGCATTCATTTGCTAGTCGCACTTGGTGATTTAGGTGAGGAAATTAGTAACGAGTTACCACGTAAGCTGGCAAGTAAACTCAGCCATGTGCGAGTATTCTCGGAAATAGCAGCGAACGTGTTAAGAAACTGGAAACTATAGTTACCTTTTTTAAATACCCTATATGCACTCTTTATCTAAGCTTTGAAAATTAGCTATAAAAGGCCCTTCTATTCTGCAACATTAATACAACAAATGTGGGATGTTTCATTAATAACATGCCATGCGTTGTCCTCGTGAGAGATTCAAAAATTAATAAAGTTTTCTGGAGGGAGGGAAAGGAAGATACGTAGGATACTACTTAAGTTCCTTTTGGCAGTATTTTCTTGTTTTTATTAGTTACTGATTTGCTGTGAAGTTAAAGTTCATTATGTATATTTTGAGAAATGATAAGAGATAACGGAAAATTGATAATATTTTATACTCACTTTGACGTCACCAAACATAATCTGTAAATCATCATCTGACGTCGTTAAACCCAAATGATATAGGATATCGACTTTCATTTCTTCAAGGTGAGGATTTTTAACGGAACTGCGTCTTCTGCATTTACTAGGGAAGAAAATAAAAATAATAATTACTGTTACCATCAGAACAAAGAAAACCTTTGAAGTTAAATAAAATTTTAAAATTCAAGAGTTATTTCAGTTTCAAAAGCTCCAGTTTTTTCAGAGTTTCGTTTAGACGCTAGAAGTGTTCATATTGTCCTTTTCTTTAGGAACGACGCAGTTGCGTTACACTGCGCCGCCAAATGCACGCTTGTTGATAAACAACTAGTTTTTCAGTATATTGTCATTCGACGTAACAAAGTTTTTAATTAATCTTTCAAATTATATTTGTAGTTGCTTAAATTGAGCGGTTAGAAACAGTAATTGTACTTTTAATAATGTATCTTCCTGATATAATTTAAATTGCATTTAATGTGATTTATAAATATATCCAACCGATAATTCTTATTATAGTAATATTACCATAAAATGCTTCTAACTCCATATTTTATGTACCTTAGCACAGAAAAACCATTTGCGCATCTTTAAATAATTTTTAAAAGGAAAAGGTCCAGTGAGAAAAGCATCAAAATATTGCTATAAAGCACGATTTTGAATAAATTAGCTCACTGATGGCAGACGACGTATTAATACGTTTTTTAAATACAAAATTTAGTAGTTGTTGCCGTAGCAATACGTTATAGAGTTAGTAGTCGTTGACGTATAGGAATACGTTATTCTTCATTGGTGAGTACTATTGATGGCGTAGTTATTCAAATATAACGTTATTCAAATTTCACTGGCGAGTAGCTGTTGACGTAGTAATTCGTTATTTGATTTTTGTTTTCGCTGACTTGCTCAGTAGGTCTTTCTGCTTTTTTTTCTCAAGCTTAGCATCTGATGTTAAACAGTTTATATAAAAAGCTGTGCCGGATTTAATTAATTTATTTTTAACCCTTAATTTTAAGATGGATTCAGAAAATGAGTCCATTAATGGTGAAATATGTGCCGATAATTTGTCTGAAGCTGAAAGTGAGCCAGATATTTCGGACACTGGTAGTGACACCGATTATTCGGATTTCCTTTCACAAAACGAAGAAAAGTGTCGCCAATTTTCCCAAATTAAAAAAAAAATTCTCTCTACAAATAGTTTTTTTTTTTTAAATCTGGTCCCCCATGTTTTAGGAGGAAAATACCTAGAAATTTGGAAAGAAGATAAAATTTGCCATGAAATATGATACTTTGCGGGGGGAGGGTTGCGAGGGAATTTGTAATGGGAAGTGAAAGATTCGGATTCAGCGACTTAAGAAAACATAAAGTAAGCTTGTTTCCGGAATTCCTAATAATTTCTCCAGGTAATCTCCCTATATAGTCTATTGAATAGACTGTTACACCGAAAATGGCCACTGCTTTTTATTATTATCAAAAAATAATGTTTTCAATAAACTTCCACTTCTACAGTTTCTGGTAGAAATTTTAGAAAAGAGATTTCTACAAAATACACTGCAAATTTTATTGAAAATTTTTACCGGCCACTAGCAGTAATTCAAATCAAATATTGAATGGGTATGTAGACTCTGCGCGAGAAATGACATGCGAAAAATCACGTATGCTGTTACTAATATGTTAACGGACAACTTAGGTGTTAAAAATAATATAAAGCACAGTAATCTATAAGTTACAACAGAATTTTAAGGATGTTGTTAGAGACTGCTTTTGCAATCGAGCTACACATTGTTTGGCATTAGAAATATCATTTATTAACATGATAATAGTATAAACGCTGAACCAAAATGTTATTAATATATGCTTTTAAATAATTTACGTTGTTAGCATTTATGACTAACACATTATTCTAACACATAATGTAAATGAAAGTTCTTGAGCCGCAAGGACTGGCAACATTTTCTGTTTTGTCAGGATATGGATTTATATTTTTCGTATAGTGAAAATAATAAGAGATAATCAGAGATTAAGAAAAATTGAAATAAAATAAAGCAATACATATTGAGTTTTTTTTTCATATAGCTTCTACAGATCATGCAACTTCAAAAGAATATAACGGTTGCTTCAATAAATCGTAAAAAAAGGAAAAACTAATAAAACACATTATTAGTTGGAAATGAAGCTGAGTGCTATGTATTCTAATTTAAGTTCCAACTGCGAGGTTATGTGGCTAGCTGTACCTTTTAATCTACAATTTTGTTTCAGATTCTTGTAACACCTTTACCTTTTATAACTTACTGTCATCTGCATGGTGCTCAAGGCTCTTGCCAATGACAGGCGCAATCTTGCTGTCCTTGCCACGATGAATTTCGTGGGCCTGTACTGATGTTACTGTCAGACAAGCGAGATAAGTCACAACAACAACAACCACCTCCTATAACTATGGTTTAGAAATACACTTTTTTCCTTTTTGAAGACAACTCTGTGAACATAATTAATATTGAATTACCCATAATGGGATTACTAAATATTTCCATAACTTATGTACAACAACGACTATATAAAAACCGCTGAGTTGGCTTCCGACCCAGGTATGCTTGTTATATCCATGCAAAATTGGTTACCAACCCAGCGGGAGTTAAACACTAGCGCCAGGCCGCAGCCCTGGGCCAACCCGGCAGAGCAGATGACATTTATTAAATGCAAAAAAGAAATATACATGTGCATACAAGGCACTTGAAGAACGGTATTATCAAAATATAGATACATATAAAAACCAACACAAGCGCATATATATACACACATATATACATGTATATTCCAAAATAAATAAAAGTATACATATTTTCATGCATATTCATATATATACATATACTTTATCATGATAGTAAAATTTACATGAAGAATATTATAGTAAAGGTTAGGTACTATAAAAAAAGATATTAACATTTACAGATACAGTACAGCATTCTGATATAGTACAAAGTTTGCGTATAAAAACCTGGCTCTGTATAAATAAAAAATTACATATTGGACTGACGTATTACATTGCTGACGTACTGAACTAGCGTATATAGTTCTAACGTACATACTGCTATGCTTTGCAGAGCAAGTAATCTGTCTTCAGGTTAATTGCTATGCTTTGCAGAGCAAGTAATCTGTCTTCAGGTTAATTGCTATGCTTTGCAGAGCAAGTAATCTGTCTTCAGGTTAATAAATGTGCCAGTTCAAGAATAGCTAATGCCATACTGAAGTTGCGATGTGTAATTCTAAGAGACTATGCTAAGAAATGACGTTGTTAGAACCTAATGTGCGTTATATACGACACAAGTTTGTACTTTATAGCTACTATCTTCGAGCGGCAGAAGAATAATTGCTAATACTTGTCAATTACTGTTTTCAGTTTCCGCTGGGCAGCTCCGTTCCTTTGTAGATTCTGGAACAACTTTGGCCAGAATCTGGCTCCTGGCTGCTTCACGCTGTTAAGCGCTGTGTGCGGGCAAGAGAACATAAAATAATTTGGAAGATCCTTCTCCCCACATTCACAGTTGCCATCCTCTCTTAATCCAAAGCGGATGAGGTATGAAGCGAAGGGCCCATGACCAGTGGGGAAATACGTCATATAATTTTTCTTGGTCTGTATTGTTGTCTTGACCTTGGGAATGAGATTATATACTCGTCTCCCTGTGGAGGCTTGATCCCAGCTTTCTTGCCATATCCTTAGGAGCTGCTGGAATGTCCGGCTCTTTAGGTCCGAGACTGGCCTGAGAGTCGGGACTTCTCGTAAAGTGGATGAGTCCGCTGCTTCCTTTGCAATAAGATCTGCTCTCTCATTGCCCTCCATTCCCGTATGAGCGGACACCCAGATGAGTGAGGGTCTTTGCGAAGCAGGCATTTGGGTTAAAATATCTCTAATGCTACTGACGATAGGGCTGCGAGAACGAGTTCCAGCTATCGCAGCGAGGCTTGAGGCTGAGTCTTTATAGATGATATTGGTCGCTGTGGGATTATTCTTCAGGTGGAGAACAGCTGCTCTGATAGCTATGAGCTCGGCCCGGAAGACGGAATTTTCAGAAGCGAGCTTCCTTTTCCACTCATACCTTAAAGCTCCATTAGAAAGTATACAGAATCCGCTTCCCGTGTTCCCTGGAGTTTTAGAGCCATCAGTGAAAACATCATTTGCCAATCCCGCATCAGATGTTCTATTAAAGTAGATGGAGTCCACAAGGTTGTTTTCAGCTGGGAGACAGGGAGCTTGCGGTTTGTGATACTCATAATCTCTATGAATATTAATTTTTCCCCAGAGGCTCATGGTGCGTCGTAGCCTGCTTATGTTAACCACTGCAGCCTTTCGTTCAACTGAAAGGTCTAGAGGCGGCGTGCCTGCGATAATTTTCAGGGCTGCCGTGGATGTGGTGCGATAAGCCTTACGAATGAGAAGAAGATGGTGTCGCTGTAAAAAGAGTAGTGAACGTCTCATTTGGGAACAGATGTTAGTCCTCCAAATAGCAGCGGCATACAGAATAATTCTTTCCACCACTGTCTTGTACCATATTCTAAGCAAGTGACAAGGGATACCCCATCTTAACGAGGTTGTTAATCGCATGGAAGTAGTCAGTCAGTTGATTCTTAATTTTAGAGAAAGTGGACCTAAGCCTAACTGCGATACCGAAGAGCCCGGGTTCGAATCCCGGAGAAGGCATGGATGTAAATTGTCTGTCCCTTCATAGGAGGCAATGGTGGCCCGCTTTTTGGGTGCCTCCAAAATAAAGAGACCACCACATTTGGCCTTAGGAGTGGCCAATGCCGGCATAGGCAAGCGGCCGCCATTAGGGGGAAAAAGTGAAGGAACTACTTTCATCGTTTTAAAAGACAATAATCTCATTCATATTATTTTTTCTTCATTCCCATCTGGGCTTTTGTCCTAAAAAACAAGGAGCTATTTCAGTTGAGCATCAGGATATGTTCATTAAAATATAAACCAGTGCGGGAAGAAAGTACTATAGAAATTAGAACCCATTATGTTGGAGAACTACTGTTAGATTCTCATGTATAAATTAGTTGACGCTTGCAGAAAAAAGAATATAAAGTACTGTTGTTTTGTAATTCAGTTAATGTGGTGTGTATGTTATTGCGATGAGTTAATTACCATGGATGAGGTGTTTTTCGCTTTTAAAAATTAATAAGCACTCGGTTTTAGGGAAAGTTTGTGTTTTGTGTAAATTTCTTGGCTCTCTTAAAACTGGTGACTGAAAGGGTAAAAATAATATCATACATAGATTCAGCAGTGTAAAATTTACGTCACTTTCATTAAGTATCCAACTCAATTTCCCATCTCTTATCTTAAAAGATACACTTTACAGATGTTACTTGTCAAATGGGAGAAACGTTGGGATAGTGCCAACACAGGCTGACGCACTCATATGTTAATGCCAAAGGCCAGTATAATATTTCGGAGCAACGTCGCGTGACTCACTTAATTCATGTCAAGATTATAATAATTATCTAAATTTGAAATTATGGACACGTATAAATGTTCCTGTGCCCAAGAAATCAACGTAAACAGTTTCATATTTGAACATCCCAGCACTCAGAAACAGGATCTATGGAAACACCTTTTGAGCTCTGACCTGCATGGACCAATACTGTCAAAAACGCAAGTGCCAAGACAAAGACTGTTTCTATAATATCACGACGTGCAACCAGTTATATCAGTGCCTCACGAAACGTTCATATCCCAGAGTAAGAGCATTTCATAATGAGCAGCATAACACTTTTGAGTCGCAAATTTAATGTCTAATATGAAGATTAATGTATTGCACAGTAAAGGTAATGTACTATATTTGCATAGTTAATGCATTGCACTATTAAGATTGCATGCAATGCAGTGCATTATTAATGCTTTTCTGTAAGGTTATTATGTTGGAAAACATTGTTAATGTACTGTATCATATGACTAACGTATTGCACTGTATGGCTAACATAATGTATTATATGATTAATGTTATATACTGAAGGAACAGTGTATTGTACTATAAGACGAATGTAGATAGATTAGATTAACACCACCGATTAGACCATTCAGACTTACAGTCCAGTCGATAATTCAAAGCAAAGGGAGGGGACATACATGAAATCTATTAAAAATAAATTACTGGAAGATAAACGACTTTTTAAATGCGAAAGTAGGTAATTTATTACAGAATGAGCGTTAATACTGATATAAATTTAGAGAATGAGTTAACTTGCCGCTACTGTAAATTGATGGATTTCCAATCTTTTAAATACGAGTTATAATTTTAGCAAGGAGTATTAGTTTATATATTCAGTTACTGCTTCTGTTATAGAACTATAAATAAATAATCTTTATGGAGCTCGGAATCTTTTTTAAAGTGCTGTTCCTTAAAATTAATGATTTCGAAAATCTGAAGAACAGAAACGCAAAATATTTATTCAGCATAAGAAAAGGTATTCAACTTTATTAATATTATTTTTAATTTTTAACATTAATGCATATCCATTCACTGTTTCTTTAAATTTCATGTTGGTTTATCAGTATTGGTCATATTGGTCTTTCAGTATGGCAATGCAGACAACTCCATGTATGGCACTCAGTATGGCAATGCACAGATAACGAATAAAAGACAACAGTAATTTTACTCCTGCAAATCATTTCCCTAATTAGATGATTTGTGGTAATTAGCATTTAAGTATATATATAGCTGAGAAAATTAAGAATAAAGACAATTTTTTAGAATAATAAATCTGTAAAAACGCAGTTTTAAAACTTTCATCACATACACAAAAGCTGGAAGATTGAGAGAATTTTCAACTTGTTACTTCGATCGTATGACTAACGTATTGCATTGTATGGCTAATGTAATGCATTACAGAACAAAAGCAGTAACTTAATATATAAACTAATAATGCTTGCTAAAATTATAACTCGTATTTAAAAGATTGGAAATCTACCAATTTACAGTAACGGCAAGTTAACTCGTTCTCTTAAGTTATATCCGTATTAACGCTCATTCTGTAATAAGCCTAAATACTAAGTCTGTAAATGAATTTTACGTTACAGGCAGTTGCGTTATGGGAAGTAAGGGCAGTTAGAATACTTACAAAGAACTTGTAACTTCCCTCACGTATGTACTCAACTAAACTGAATATTTTATTAATAAATGAATTAGAGTTCATTAAAAATGCAATTACTTCTTTTCTTATTGAATCAGAGATATCAGCAAAGTAAATAACGATTCTAAATTCATTCTTTAAAATGTTCGAACAATATCTGTAAACTTTTAGAATGGAAATTAGATACTGTTTAGAAATTAATCTTCTAAAGTAAAGTGTAATGCGTACAATATAATACAAATAGTGCAGATTGAATGTTCAGTAAGTTTTATATCGAAGCTGATTATATTAAATCAGGCAGAACTTCTTGTAAAAATCAAATAATTTAACAAATGCCTTAATTAAAAAACTAAAAATACATATCAGAAAAATCTTTCGTAATGGATGTACCCTCAGAAAAATGAGATCGAAAGGAAGATTTGGGTTGTGTAAAGAAAAATTAATTTTAAATATGTTATTTTTAACTCATATCTAATCACATTTTATTTAGAAGCATGGTTTACGCTAACTTCTTAAAGCAGCAAGAGCTTCATGTTTTTTAACAGTAATATTGCGCAGAATTACCTGCTTTGGTATTGGTTTCAGAAAAGTATATACATGCAGCATACATGTAAAACTCAATATACATTGTTAAGAAATTTATATTTAGGATTATTAAAATTTACTATAAATTAGATCTGTTAAATGTAAAATATTTTAAAATATGTATGAAACCTCATATAAAACAGCTTTGTTTTATTTAATTTCATTTTTATTTATTACAATAAACATTATTTCAAATTAAAATGTTAGAGGAAACGAAAATCTCCTGCTGCTTTGAAATGAATAAAAATTCATTTCTTTGAAGATCTTGATTTAGTTAAATACCTGTTTAAAATTAGAAATTATTTAAACACAATTTTATACGATTCTATAATAATTGGTTAACAGATTTTGAACAAACTAAACGGTACAAAATGTTAGCAAAATAAATGAAAATAATTAGACGAAAAAAGAAAATAATTAAAAGAAAATTCAGAATGAAAAATCTGTTTAAAAAAATTTTAAGTTAACTGTCGTTGATAGTTAAAACAAAATAAGAATGAAAATCTATCAAGAAAATTTTAAATTATCAAACACAATAACAACCCATTTACCTGCAAACTGCAGAATCTTGTAATGTACAGTTCTGTTCACAAATCTCCAAAGTTATCATGGAATTCATCGGATGACAGTTTTTTCTTCAAAACAAATGTCTTAATTGACTTAAGCTTGTTTTAAAAAGTGAAGCACACTGATAAGTAAGACTCTAATGCATGAATCTGTAAAATGAACACTTTGCAGGAAAATATTTTCTTCGAATGTTCGATTTTCACAGTGATAATATTCAAAAACTGTGTAATCCTTGACAGAAATATTTTCTTGTTTTGCCGCAAAACCGGTCAGCAAACGACGAGATGTAAACACTTCCTGCTCTAAGCTGCTTAACTTTCAAAAAAGACTAGCGTGAAACCTTTTATAATCTCTGATAAGTTATCGCGAAATGATTGCTTTTCCAAACATACTGATGTTTAGATGAAAAGTTATCACGCTGTCGTCTAAAGCAATATACCTGATGCAGATGTTTTAGACAGTGAAAAAAAAATCTTTTAAAAACATTTATATTTACCCCTCTTTATTTCAACTTTGTTTAGTATGAAAACAACTACGTGAGCGTTAAATCAAAAGGGGAAAACGCTGTAGCTTAAAATAGATACACTGTGTTAAAGAATTAAATAAAAATATGAAAAAAAAAATCCTTTTTCTTTGAGGAGTTAATTTTTAACTTCTTTCAATGAACACTAATTATTTTCAGTAAAATTCTTTCGCTTTCTTTTCATATATTTAAATAATATTATATTTTTTACCATTTATCAAAGAGGGGGCGTATTTACATTTCTTTGAAAACAGTATTGTTTCTTAAATTACAAATGACCCATCAACAATTTTATAAATAATCATTGTATAGGAGTAGATTACTTGATTATGGCAAAGCACAACTAGGAATACATATTTAATGAGAGAATTACTTTGGAAAATCTTCCGCTACGAGTTTTCTCATGCTTATGGAAAGAGGGGAAAACTTCGATTGTTCCGTGCAAACTGCTCATTCATCTGCCGGGAATAATACCGAGAAAAAACTACACATACTTAGCCAGTGAATTAGAAACCTTTCAGATTTTCATTTGAATGCGTGCTAGGGATGAAGTATGTAAATTTTTTTATGACGTGGGTTACAAGTAGTTAGAATGCTAATATAAATAAGATGTAAGAGTGCTTTTCACAATGAATGAAGTAAAATGGGAAAAACGAACAGATCTTTCATCATTTGAACAAGGGCTTACTGTTGGTGCCTGTTTAGCAGGGGCCTCGATTTCGAAGACAGCAAATCTCACGGGGTTCTCAAAAGATGCCATATCAAAGGTTTTTCAAAATTTGGAATCAGAACACACAGTCCTTCTCCAAAAGACGTAACTGCGGATCAAGCGCAGTTTTCCAAGAGAGTGGTCGGCGGCATCTCCGACGAATTGTACAGCAGAACAGAGATTCTACTGCTCTTCAAGTGACACAGATCGTCAACCAAAGCTCTTCCCAACAGATTTCATCTCGAACAGGGAATTGCAGAGGATAAGAATGCATAGTGGGTTGCCTGTGAGGAAACCACTTATTTCTGCCGATATGCAAGAATTCGTTTGCAGTGGGCTCGGGTGGACATCTGAGGATTGGAAACGGGTAATGTGATCGGATGAATCACGTTACACCTTATTTTGTACTGATGGAAGACGTCAAATTTGGGGAGAACCCCATGAAACCATGAATCCATCTTGCCTTACTCGCACTGTGCAAGGGTTGGTGGGCATATATGCGGGATATTCTGCTGGCATGGAAGTGGTGCCCTGGTGTTCCTCGAGGGTAAACAAACAGCCATGAGATACCTAAACATAATGGCAGATCAAGTGCACCCTGCAATGTTGCATTTTTACCCTGATAGCGTCGAATACTTCATGGACGGTAATGCAACTATACATCATGCCAGAAGTGTTCAGAATTGGTTCGCTGAACGTCAATCTGACTTTAATCACCTTTCATGGCCACCCTCATAGCAAGGATCGTAACCGCTTAAAATGTGTGGGATATGGTGGAAAGACGCATCCAACACCACTCTACTTTTCCATCTAATTTACAAGATCTAAAAAGCTTCATAGCCAGTGCATGGTATTCTGTGGACGTAAATGCACTCCAAAAGCATGTAGACTCGATGCTCAAACGAATCAGAGCAGTTATCCGTGCAAAAGGTGGTCCAATAAAATATTGATCTTGGGTTTCTAATTCATTCGCTAGTGTGTGTACCAATCAGTTACTTCATCTTTATTATTATCAGTCGGCCACATGTCGGTCATCACTATACAATATTGTATCATAATATGCATATATTCGATTTTATTGGTAATGAAAGCTTAAATTTTTGCTGAAACTACGAAATAGCAGCCTTTCCTAATTGCAGTCCTAGTTCTTAAATATCCCTCTATCTAGGGCAAATTTCTAATTAGGTGACACTTTGGAACTTCTTGGTTTCAAAGGCTGGTAAAAAAACATCGAAATGAGGTTTCGAAAATACGAAATGCGATAGTTCGTAGTTGACTGACATCTGAAAGCGAACAAAGGAAGCCATGGGATCAACAAATTGACTGCTGCTTTCTATTTGAGGGGTGCATATTAAGATGTGTTATTTCTTTTGCATTAGCTTTTCTGCAGATTTTATTCGAACAAAATAAGTTGTATATGTGTAGCTTTAACATTTGTGATGATGCAATGGTTGTGAAGAGTTATTTATTATTAACCTGGGATTTAGGAGTAACCTATAAAATTGAAGATGATGATTATTGTGTGTACAAGAAGCATGAGGATGAATATTATTGGACACACTGGAATTAATAATTATGAGTTAAGGACAGGGACGTACCCTGAGTTTTCATAAAGGGCATGCTGCTGAACACTAAATTAAAAAATTTCGTATTTATGAATGCAAGTTAAAGTTGCATGTTTCCGAAAGTTGGCTATAAAATTTGTGTATTAATGTATAGTTAAATATTGCACACATGTATAATAATTAAACGCACGTAATAAAAATTACAACTTTATCAGATTTAAGGTCTGAAATGCTGATAGGGAAATTTTTTCAGATAAAGCTTGCGAACAGTTTATAGCCTAAAGACATAATTTAATTCTGCTTAATTAATGAATGTCGTACAATAATTTATTTCCAAATATAATCAGTAAATAAATTGTGTTACTCAATTATTAATTCAGCCTAGGGCCAGATAAAAACTAAACACTGGTATAGTTAATGTTGATACTGGCAAAGTCAGTGACTCAATCTTTTAAAGTTCACTTATCATGCTTAAAATAGTCATAGTATTTACTCATAGTATAAATGTACATGCAAGTTTATTTTCAGTCTTAAGGTAAAGAAAAGAAAACAGAGATATTCACTTCAAATAATTCGTAATACTACTATTAGATATATTTAATAAAATTTCGGATAAATTGGAATTAGAAGAAAGAAATTTCTCTGCGTTCAAGTTAGT
Source organism: Stegodyphus mimosarum (assembly GCA_000611955.2). Lineage (NCBI taxonomy): Eukaryota > Metazoa > Arthropoda > Arachnida > Araneae > Eresidae > Stegodyphus > Stegodyphus mimosarum. Next base: position 72,535 of record KK122528.1, read on the forward strand.
TGGCAGATTCGCTTATTATTAGAATCAGCCTTTTCGCTTATTTTCTCGAACATATAACAGTTTCGCAACACAAGTAATTCATTTTATCTTTTTTAGTAGACATTCTGTTTGAAGGGAAAACTGTTTCTTTTGTGCATTGGCGTTTTGTGACCTGTGACTGTTCTTTTTTATTTCAATAAACTAAGTAATCGCTATTTTCTTGATATGGTATTCACATGATTTTTTTATTTCAATTTATAAAATCCTTCAGTTCAAACAATTTGTGTTTACATTTTATACTTTTACTTAGATTTATTAATTTTACGTAATTTTTACCTTGTTTTCAAGAATTTTTATTAACAATTGTTTGCGTAATCAGCAGACTGATTAAGGTAGTTCTTGTTTTATACAGACGTCTGTAATTTGTCAATGAATTTAATATTTGATTGCTTTTATTATCATATCTTTACATATATTTTCATTTGCTTAATTTACCAAAGATCTATTCTTCGGTCGTGTTTGAAAAGCTTTAAACGTGTTCCAATAAACTTCCAGGACTTAATTTCTAAAATTAGGAGTGCTGAAATTCTATAGATTGTTGAGAAAATGTGAACGAAAAATAAATAAATAAAATAATAGATAAAACAATAAATAATGAAAAATTAAAATACAAAGGGATGAAAATACTAATAAATTAAGTTAATAATAATCACGTAAATAATGAATTAAAATATCATAAGAATTAAATGAAAAGGAATAAATTAATAATAAATTAACATAAATTCCAAATCATTAAGTTAAAATATTAAAGAAATGAAAGACTAATAAGTTCATAATAATAGTAATAATACATGAAGTTAGGTTGTTTTTTTTCCCTAGAAGCCGGAAACATTTGGCATTTGTTGAGAATAGCTGGATCAATGAGTTATATAGCCGTCTCATCTCCGAGAACTTCTACACCACTACGGATGGTTTGACATTACGTTCGGGAGAAGGCATAAGAACGCATGAGTAACTAATCCTTACATGGGATCCAAACTAACCATTCAGACTAGCGGTCAGCCTCTGCTAACTGCTATACACTAGAGGGGAACGATAAAACAAAAATAAGTATTTTTATTCAATAAAAAGCAAAAATGCAATTATATTTCAGTGGGAAAAAACAGCTCATAAAACTTTCTTCTTCGGTTAACTTAAGTAGCTGAGAAAGAGAACCAACCCACCTTGTAAAAAAAGCGCGGGTTTTCTTTCTCAGCTGCTGAAATTTTCTTACGCACTTTGGCCTTCCTATGGATTGTTTATAGTACATGTATTTCTAGTACATCTGTTTCTACTACTGTTTCCATTCATTCTGTTTCTTGTACCAATATCAGTTTTACTAACTGCTAAATAAAATATGGCATTAATATTTTCTGTTAACAGTGTTCTCCGTTAATACTGCAGTTCAGTCGTGCAACGGAGTTTGTCTGACTTGAAGCTCCAGTGCGCTCTGGCTAGAACTGTGACTTCATTAAAAAATCGAAAGACACGGGAACTGGATACTGGCTGAATTTACAGTCTTGATCTGAGCGAAATATTTCATCTTTTAAGATACTAATAACACACTGAACTTGTTAAATTCATCACTTACAAATTATCATGGAAAAGAAAACCTTTTTTTATTACAAAAGAACTATTAATTGACTAGTTTTCTTGCATTATGCAGTTTGAGTATGTCTCGTACCTTAGCATTTATTATTGCACATGCCAGTTAAGTTCTATCATTTATAAATAATATTTATTTTTCAGAGCATGATCAAAACTGAAATATCGATTGAATTACAAGCACTTCTGTTTAATCTTCAGGTATGCTTCAAATTTCTGAAAAACGATGCTTCACTTAATATTACAAGTTTAAACATTATCACGAGGAATTTTGAAAAGAAGCCTAGAAATGGGTATAAACATCTATCAAATAAGCCAATTTTAATTAAACAACTTTAAACATAGATAAACAAGTAGAAATTTCAAGGCAAAAAACTTGCCTTTGCATATAGTAATCGCGAAAACTTGTAATATGAATTGTGCTGAATTCAGTGCTGAATAACAAACACGCTTTTCTCTTTCATTAATGCTGAGGCAGCATACAATTAGGGAAAACTGGTCTACTATCTCACGTTGCGGGAGAAAAGGAGGGATAAAGTTTTCCCTTTCCCGTTTGCAAAATAGCATTATAATGATGCTGGCAGAAAGATAGCATGCAGAGGCAAAACAACGCGCAACTCGTTCTGTTTTGAATTCCCGATTCTAAATAAAATCGATGACGCAGTGCAAAAATTTTCATATAATGTTATTAATAATGATTTTACTATACAAATGAGTTAAAAATAGTAATTCTTTTTACACAATTTGAAATGTATAGACATGATTTTTTATACAATCTGAAATGTACAGACATGCCCTGAGACGACGCCCTTGATTAAGGATAACATAAATCTAGAACTGTGAGTATCTAGGACTTACCTTCTTTATTTTGATAATATTTCACACTATGTTTTTTTTCTTTTCTATGAGGAAGTATATAACCTAAAGTTACTTCATATGATTATCTGGTGAATATAGAGAGCGTTTACTGTTGGGTATCTGAACAGGAAGTGAGAACCATCTGTTAATTCTCCGCAGATACAGGTGTTTATTGAAATGCAAATACGTGCAAGATTTGGCATTTCAAAATTTCCGAGACTACAAGTTTTTGGGCATTTACTCGGGGCCGCACGAGCATAGGGACTTGACGCTAGTTCATTTTCATTTCTCTTGTATTTCATTTCTGTTAATGGGGCCCAGTATACTGGTTCGCCGGGAAGCCCATAATGCTGCTAAGATGGCACTGCTTTCTAGAGCGATGGATCAGACGTGGAGATTGATTCTTTGATTACCATTGATTACTATGCTTCTAATCTCTCACTCCACTTGATTTTTTATTGTGGATATCGTAAAGCAGGTGCCATAATTTTGGCAACTGTTTTGCAAGACATCTAATGGGTAGCTTAAGAGAAGATGTAAGGCACCTTCTCTCTCATTACAGGGTGCCTTCATGGTAAGTTGTAACACCTCCACCTGGTAATTGGTAGCAATCGGGAAGTACGAATTCGAATCCTGGAGAGATCATGGCACATTTTCTCCATTTCCTGCCTCAAATAAACAAAAAAATAAAAGAACCTAATGGCTTTACAAGTGACGCACGAACTCGAACTGGTGATGGATAATTTGTCACCGTCAGGATTTGGTGATGATTGGGTCCCCGCCTCTTCACTTGTCCTTTAAGTGAGAAAGAATGTAAGGCTCTTTCTCCCTCCTTGCCACGCTCTTTCGTGCTGTAATTGGTAGCAAGTCTGGCTGGCAATCCGGTTCAACTTCAAGAGGTCCGGAGCTCGAATCTCGATGAGGGGCAAGTCACAGTTTTCACATTCTTGCTTCGACAAGCTTAATGACTCTACAAAAAGGCATTAAATTTCTACTGCCGTGTGTCAATTATCATTGTCACACTTTAAGTAACACGAGGTGTATCATACAATCAAAACTGAATTGGCTACTGAAGAATTACTTATAAATTTGCGTTGTTTGTTTTTATTTCATTTTAACAATTTTGATATTATCCGTAAATTTAAGTCGTAACGAAACACTAAAGCTTGCGAAGTGTCAGTATTTATACTCTGTACAATTATAAGGACTTTAAAGAATGTCATCTTAAACACAAAGGACTATATCATTCTATTTTCATAGAATTGCAAGAAATGTATTTAGAATTTAGAGTTCTACTTGTTCGAGTAAAGCTAAGCATATGATTCCTCTTTGCGTGAAGGATATCTCCGTGGAACGCTTTTTAAGGGAAGCCGATTCCTGTTTATATAACACAGTGGGAAAACTACAAATCTCCTTTATGGAACCCATTCGCCAGGATTTGAATCCGAGAAGAGCTACGACTGTTTAAAGCCAAAATTAACTTGTCTACCCGTAAGTATATTTTGCTCTAAAATGTATGCACCTACAGCTCAACTGACTGAAAGGCAATAAATAATAGCCATTTATTGCTTACGAATGAAAAGGATTAAAAGAGCATTATAGACACTTTCCTTTTAACAGACACTATTAATTCCCGATTTATAAACAAGGAACTTATCTGTTGTTAAACTGACTGACAGAGACTGTTTGATATAAATAAAATCCAGGATTTTAACGACAATTGTTAAATACATGTAAGAATTTGTTTATAAATTTAGTTAGCATGATTCAGCTTACCTTAGAAAACCTTCCACGAAGTATCCCTTCCCTTACTCTGATAACCTTCTCGTATACTTCGCAATATTCGATTGAATCAATGGTTCTCAATCTTTATTTCTCTCTCCTGCCGTTTTACGATGGCTTAAAATGCCATTCCCTCTGCAAAATACTGTTATATGTAAGAACTACTGTTATATAAAGGTATCTGATCATTTTCTTGTAGTGACATGATGTTTAAAATTAACTTTTTTAGACTTCTTCTGTACTGTGATTACAAACACGTCTCAGCTGTTCTTTTCAGCGAGGTTTTTTTCCTATTTCAATTCTAATTTATTAAATTTTTCTCTGTGTAAGTGAGGGAAAATTTTGCCAGTTATTTAAATTTATCTTATTCATACTAGATGAATCGAAATTTTTTACGCCATGCATTCCAAAGAAAATCGATGTTAAAAGCAGTAACATTACATAAAATGTTAATTTTATTTCCAGATCACTTATAATGAGGTTTTCGAAATCGTGCATATTTTTTGTAAGTTAAACAGCACTTTTCATATTTGATTTAGAAATCAAATAAATGAGATTTCCAAAATTAAAAAAAAAAGAAATTAAATCGTTCGTGATATTAGAGTTTCATATGAACATCGAAATAGAAGTTAAATATCACTGCCCTTCAAAATAACCGCAGAAGCTGTAAGCGTTCAACTATCTCAGACTTTGATTAAAATTTATAAATTAATGAAAAACAGTTCACAAATGCACAATTTTTTGCATTAAAACTAGCGCATTATATTTATATCAAAAATAATTCATTATCGTACTACTCAAAAATAGCTATTTTCTATAAGTAACGAAAATATTTTAGATTGCTTTGAGTCTCTTTTTAAAAGCGCTGATTTTACACAAATTATTTTAAAAGTCTCCCTTCTCTTTAAAAGTGCTGATTATACACTTTTGAATTTCTTACATGCCGATAGACAACCAAAGGAAATTGCTTTAGAAATATAACCTCGTATTTTATTTTAAATCTAAGCATTATTCATTTGTAACGCTCTGTGTAGTAACGTACAGAGCTCCGAAGGAAAATTAAAAGTAAAATAATATCAGCTAAAACATTAAATTATAGTTTTATATTTTCTTCAGGCTTCTTCTAAAGCAGAAACTAAGAGAGCGGACGATTTGTTTGATGTCTTTGTTCCGAGGATAGGAGGATCCTGCACTGATGAGTTCAGCTTGTCGTTCTGGGATTTATGGAAAAGGTAAACGTGGGAGTTATTTTAAGAGTTCAAGAACTTGGATGACGCTGAGGCTTCACGACGCGCAAGCTCCACACATAATCACGCTCAGGATTCCACTAGTTGCGTTAATTGCCCGTTTGGCGAGAAGTTTAGAAACTCTTTATACCTCCTACTGGGAATACATACCTTTTCGCCAAAACTACGTCTTCTTTCTGCTTTCTTTCGTGTTGTCTGGGTGTCCTGGGAAATAAAATCGATATCCGAATTTCATTTATTCTAAGAGTTACGTTGCAGATGATTGTATTTTTAATTTAAATATTTTATTTGTCTCAGATTATAACTTTTTGTAGATGATATACTGGTTTGGTTTATTTGATTATGGTAACGCACTCGAGGGCTATCTGCCTAAGGGGATTGATGACTTCATAGAGGACTTTCTAAGGGAAACTGGCTCATACACACTAGACGACATATTTAAAATTTAAATGATTCTTGGATCTATTTAGCCCTTAATGGAATGTGAATTAATTGTGAAATGAATTTTTATAGCAGTCGTAACAATCATTGGTCTGTCGAAAGTTGGCCGAGTGAGAGTTTAGGTAAAAAATGAGAAGAGGTGCAAAATTAACATTCAATAAATTAAAAGAATAGAGTGAAAAAAGATAAAAAAATATTTAAGAAGGGCAATGTTGAGATTTCCCCGAGGCATTAAAATTTTCGGTATCACATTATAAAACCACCATGACTTTCTAAAAATATTAATTGTCATATAATTGCAACCATATGAAACAAAATTTCTCTCTGTGAGTGCATTGTAATATGTTATATAAAATGAACTCTCTCGCGTTAGGCTGCATAATAATCAAAACATTAATTTAGACTCTATTTTTAAAAAATGGAAGAAGGAACCAAAAATTTATAAACAAATATTCGAAAAAATATGCTTTTTGTTTAATTTATTTCAAAATATGGAGATACAAAAGACCATCTGCAGTGAGGTTAAGGTTTTTGGAATATGGCAAAACTCACAAAGACTATCTGCCCAAGGGAAGGGTGGCTATTGTGATTTATTTTCTAACAGAAACCGACTAATTTTCATGTTACACATGAAGAAAACGACGAAAACTAAACACACAGTCAGCCTATTCGCCTAGATGAATAACCAGCATTTAGAGGTCTTAACCATTCGGCCTCTGGTGGGGCATCATTAGAAGTTAATGCCAGTGGGAGTAATTGAAACTTTTAATACAATAACCTCATAATTAGACTAAAAGGTTTTTTGAGGCCGAATTAATGAATTTCTTATTTCGACGTACCAACGTTTATTAATTTTCGCTCGCTGAAAGAGGAATATCACAACAGCAGGCTGAGATTAACATGAAACCGCAATTCACTCAAAATTATGAAGTCATTTTTATGCTCAGCTTTTACATTTATAATGAAAAGGAACATTTATAAAGATTTGGTAGATTTATAATTAAAACTGGTTCATAATTTCATGTACGCAGATTTTCTGCTCAGACAAAGTTTAGCAAAAGACAAACTTTCCGTCAAACAGCAAAAAGAGAGAGAGAAAGATGTTCGTCTTATGCTTTATCAAACTGATGACTGAAAAGCAGAAAGATTCAAGATTAATCAGATGTGAAGGCAAATACATCATAAACGAAGATATGAATACAGAAATATTGCAAAAAACTTTAGCAAAAAATGCAGTACTTGATCCCACGAAAATGAATACATTTCCAACACTAGCTCATTGATAACATCTTAAATACCTCATCAATAATGGTTTGTTAAAGAAATGCCTATCTTTACTTTCATAAACTGAATCATTCTGCAGGAAATCTATTCTATTGAATTCACAAAACGGCAATTACCAATGAATTAATTTACAAGTCAAACAACAACAACAAAAAAAAAACATAGTTATATTTGCAAATTTTCACAGGACTAGTTTCGATAGCTTGAGAGCTGAGAAAGATGGTTCGGTGTAAAACCATTAAAACTAGTCCTGTGAAAATTTGCAAATATAATGCTGAATTTTCTGTTTTTTGACTTCTAAATTAATCTTTGCTCGGCGTGTTATTGTAACCTAAATTACGAATGAATTCTTAGTAAGATTCTCACTGTGCCAATAAAAATGTAGAGAGTATTCATACAATTAAAATAAGTATGGCTGTTTATGAAGTTTTGTAAATCATTCTTTAAAATTTGTTGCAGCTTTTACTACTTTAGTTTACTTGATACCAAACTTAGTATAAATTTAACTCTTCGAGTAGTGAAAATATAAATCTGGCTGGGATTTTAAATCCAGCAAGGAAGAATATGGCAGCAAAACTGCAAGAGAATAACTAGGCCAGTAGTAAGCGCAAGCAATCTCTTTTTACCTTAACCTCCTGAGTGGCATAACCGTATTTATCTGGTCATGAGATTTTTTGTCTCGAGGTATATATATATCAGTTTATAATTTGAAATATTTTGCTTTCTCACTTTCTTTAATGATGTAAATATATTAATAAAAGGAATTTCATAAAACAGACTAAAGTAAGTAATTATACAGGGGGACACAAAAAACGGGAACTTTTTAACAATCCACTAAAACCAAGAGTGATGGAATAAAAACATTTTATTCATAATAACTGAAACATTAAAACTTGCCATATAAGAAACATTAATGGAATTTATCACTTTTTTAAAATTACGCCCTTTAGGTGGCGTCTTCCTGTCTGAATGCTTTCTTGAAATCTGTTATTGAAATTCCTCATTGACTGCTTAGCTGGGATTTCAACCTAAATTCTCTGTTTTAACTCATCCAGAGTTCTTGATCGAGTCGTATACACTTTACTCTTGAGCTAGTCTCACAAAGAAATATCACAAACGGACAAATTTAGCAATCCAGGGGGCCAGGGAACCTCACCGAATCTTGAGATCACACGGTTTCCGAACAATTCTCGCATAGCTTCCACTGATTACCGTACAGTGTATGATGTCGCTCCATCCTGTTGAAACCAGGTTTCTTGAACGTGTGGAAAATTGTTCAGCCTGCCCTTTATCTGGGCAGGTGTAACGAAAGATTTAACATCTCCAGGTAACGACCCTCATTGACAGTTACTATGAACCCCTATTCATTTTCAAAAACATGAGGTCCGATGATCCCATGTAATGAAACAGCACACCATACTATGACCTTACTAGCGTGTAAAAGGCGCTAAGGAACTTCATTAGGATTCATGCGATTTGTGAATAAGTAGGATTTGTGTCTGTTGCCCGTTCCACTGATCCATGATTACTAAAATGGCAGAGTGTTTACTTGCTCAAGGTCACTGTCCCTGCTGCCACCTGTTCATGCCATCTGCTATCTGCAAAATACTGCCACCTACTCATGGCTGCCACTACGCATTTTCAAAAAATTCCTGTTATTCTATGTCACCCTGTTCAAATTTAGCTATTAAATACAGTATCAATACAGGTCTTCATGGGCAGATTCAAAACCTCGTGCCACTCGCCAGGGTAGGCGAACAGTGTTGCAGAGATTGCTTGTTCTTATTTTCAAATAATGTTAATATAAACTGAATGACTACACTGAGAACGCCTTTCCTTTTATCTAATATAGAACAGCAATGGTCAAAGCATGACTTTTGTTTATTGTAAACTGTGATTACCTGTCCTCTGTACGTTGTCAGAAAAATTTTGTTAGTAATATGTGGAAATTTGCTGATTTAAATGCGTTTGATTGTGGCCAGATAAAGGGCAGGCTGAAATTTTTAGAAACAACTAACCTTATTTCAAAAACAGCTATATTTATTGCATTAACTTTACTAATTTAGCATGAATGTGCAAAGAGTGAATTTGCGATTAGTATCCATTCCTGTATATAAAAGTACTCACCCGGCTTTGATTTTTGAAACCGTTAGTCGTAGACATACATTTCCGCTTATTAAAACATTTTAAATGAGGCAAATATTCACATTTTGGCATTTTTAAATTAAAAGAAATCAATTTTTAAAAAATTAGGAAATCTAACTCTTTATATGTTCTTCCAGTCCCTATACTTAGGAAAACTTTGTACTCTTTGTAAAAATTAAACGAAAAAAGTGTCACTCCCTTATGATAAAAATTGATCGAGATGTATAATTTATAAAAATTTGGGTTTTTTTGAAATCATTTCTAGTCTGCATTGAGGGATCGGTTAATAAATAAATCAAGTTTCATATAGTTGTTCCCTTAAATTCTCATTCAGTGTTGTTTCATTTGGGATTGAGGAGTGTCTTTAATTTTCATTGTGTTACATTTGGTGAGCAAAACGAATTTTCACACAAGTAAATTATAAATTTTCAAAGTCTAAAAATACGTTCTTAAGTTTTATTATTTTAGAATCACAATTTGTTAATCGTGCAAACAATTCATTAAAGTACAAATATTTTTCATTTTGCTTAATTGAAATAATACGAGTTGGCTACGTGACAATAACGATCTTTTGCCAGTGTTTTCTAGAACACGAATTCTATTAAGGTTTTGTGAATAAGATCATTTTGAAATATATATATATATATATATATGGATTGTTATTTTTCCCAACAAACTACATAAAACTGCTTGTCACACGATATCTTAACAATGCAAACCTTTTCCTAGCTCTTGGTATTTTATTCTTAGTTACGTAAAAAGACGAACGATCTTCAATTATACATCGCTTTTCAATTTTCGTAAGGCTCCTGAATATGATCTCCGATTTTAACATCAGTATTTGTCTTAAGGGAAGCACACTTTCTGTGTTGCCGCCCAGATGACATAGTGGTTAGGGGAAGCCGATTACGATACCGAATGGCCCGGGTTCAAATCCTGGAGAAGGCATAGCTGTATCTGTTCGTCCCTTCATAGGAGGTAACGGTAGCCGCTTATTAGGTGCCTCCGCAAAATAATGGCCACCACTTCCGGCCCTAGAAATGGCTAATGTCGAAAAATACAAAATAGTGCCCTGTCTGCTGTTCTAAAAAAATAATAAACACTTTCTGTGTCTTATTTTTTATAATGCGTGCAATTTTTACTAAATATACGTATAGGGACCGGAAGAATGTATGTAATGTTAGACTTCGACATTTTTATAAAACTTATTTCTTTAAATTTAAAAATGTCAAAACAAGAATATTTAAATCATTTAAAACATTTTTGTAATTGGAAGTATATATCTGTGATCAACTGTTGCGAAAATAAAGGCGGAATATAGAATTCTGTGCACGCTGTGTATACCAGTCGAAAAGGCTCATATTGATCACCAATGCATGATCAATATGATTTATTCTGGATTATATTAGAGGTGGCAGTTAGGATATCCCAATTGGTATTTGAGCAACGAATTAAAGTAGTTGCACATTTCATTCACCAATGTGGTAGGAGTGATGGTTCACGAAATTTCACGTGCAATTTTTAACGTATTCTTACATCTTTGGGTTTTTATATAAGTTAACAATCTATCCTGCGCGAATTCTTGAAAGGATGATATTGTATCGCTGCAAATATGCTGATCTTTGCTCTTTTGCTGATCTTTTCATTTGTAATCATTCGAACATATTTCAGAGGACCAATTTTATCTGCTTCGTACACTATTAAGTGTTTAGAGAAACTATCGCGTAGATGACTTAAATATGATCCAAACGGATGCTAATAGAAATGCTAGAAAACGATGTTATGATTCCTGAATTTCCTCAATCAATATGCTTGAACTGATGAAATTTTTTCCTCGATGGCGTCATACATTTTAGTCACTACTAAAGCTGGAAGCGGTGGTCACTTTATTAGAGGCACCTAATAGGTGGGCCACCGTTGCCTCAGACAATTTACATCCATGCCTTCTCCGGGATTCGAACCCGGGCTCATGTAGTCAGAGTCACTAACCACACTTTCCCGTCTGCACGGCGAACTGACGTAACTGTTGCGGCAGACATGAACCACTTTTTACATACAAGACATTGAAAAACTCGTAGGTACCTACTAGTCGATATTGCTACTAGTCGATTAAATGGACAACTGCTAGATGTTTTTAAAGAAAAGCTTACTTTTGAAGTTTGTTAGTAGTACAGAGAGTTTCTTGGAAATTATAGCGTACTCTGTTTGGCTGGGAAATACAAATAGCGGTTGGGGAAGTAATTTTAACATATTTCAGCATTCGAAAGCAAAAGATATGATTCGGTGTGCATGCTGCGAGCATTCGGTGTTTTTGCTGCGGTAAAAATTGAAAAACATCAAATATAGGTAGTACGAAGACGATATCTACGGAATGAATCCGTTCGATGTTATTGTAGAATACTCAGCTTAAAAATAAAGGATGCTCTCAGAAAGATAAGAAGGACCTTTTGTAATGATTTTATAGTGTTTTATAGGCATATGTTGTTACTGAAACGAAGAGCTCCAGCCAGGTGGTTCGAGATGTATCAGTTGTGTCCAAAAATGAGGTACACGTTAGTATGAATGATTAAACTTTCGGGTAAACTGCAAAAGTAAATATCTGTAATACGACCATTAAACGTAAGCCTAAACAATTAGTATATTTCTGTAAATTGACAAAAGGGTTATTCCATAACTTTTCTGACTAAAATTAGCAACAAAACTATTCCATCATTGTTATGAAACAAAACAAATAATAGTTTTTCCCCCTCCGTTAGTGACCGGAGCTCTGATTAACCGTTATGGAATTCTATTTGCCAGTGCTTGTCCTTACTTCCAACAAAAATTGCAGAAGTTTATCTGAGAAATGCTCTTTCACCAGCATTATTCCCCGGACTCAACATTTCTGTCTTTCATTTGGTTGTAGATTCATTTGCCGGAGATTTGTCGCTGAGAAAAAGAGTACTTCCTTTAAGGAGATGATGACGGCCACCAGCGGGATCGCTGAACATGGTTGTTGACTCGAGTTCAGACCCCGGCGAACAGGTAGGTTGTGTGGGTATTTTCGTGCTTTTCTCTGAATACTATAAGACAGATATGAGACAATTTGCCTTAGAAATTCCTCCAAGGAGGCAGCTCTCCCCTCTCAAAGATAGCTTTCGTAAGCTTTCCATAATTAAAGAGACCGAACCAAATTATTATAAAGCGAAACAAAGTCTACATCTCCTAATCCTCGGATGCTTCATCAGTAGCCGAATGGATAAATCTCTGAACGCTAGTTTTTTAACTCGGGATAAAATCCTGGAAAATGAGCAAGCTGAAAGGGAAATTTTCTTATTCTTCCCTGGGTGTAACACGAGTACTAGCCAGCTTACTTTAAAAAGTCTTCCACGAAAGCTTTTCTTTCCTTAGGTAGACAGCCCTCAACTGCATTGTGTTAACTGATTAAACTACAGGCTTCTGTTCTCAGAGAATTTGTTTCTATTTGTAAACGTTGAAATAAGATTCTATTATTGACTACCTAGTTGATTGGACTGGATTGCATGATTATAGCAAAGCAGAGCAAGCCTATATGGCTAAGGGAAGGAACTTTTTATGAAGAGTTCTCGAAGGGTAAGTGGCTCGAACTCACATTACATATGGACTTCGTGGTGATTATATGTAGGGCTTTGTAATAGATTTATAAAGTTTTGTAATGGAAAGTTTTTCCCCAAGAATTCTCTTTGCAATACAATCAATACCAGAATTAGACTATTACTAAGAAATTATTTTGTCTTTCTTTTCTTTCAAATAATTTAATTCAAATGTGGACAATTACAGTTTTATTTTTGTAAACGTTTTCTGAAATATTCACGAAATTATTTGATAAAAAGAAAAGATTCTATCTACAAATAATCGTCCATTAAAGAAATTTACTAAAACTTTTGGAATATTCTCACGCCATAGTCATTAGATAATCTTGCCATCTTTGTTTTATTTGTTCATTGAAAATGAATCTAAAACAATCATTTGCGCTTGAAAATTTTTACTACATTCCGGCATCCATTTATGATTTCAGCGAATGAAGCATTACAATAATGTAAAAGAAAGATGTGGGGGGGTAGGGGGTAGATAATATAGCCAGCAGTACTTACTTTCTTCTTTTCTTTTTTTATTTGCATATATTGGGGGTGAAGGCACATGAATTTTCCATTTGAGAGTTTTTTCAAAGTGAAAGCGAGAGTTTTCTCGAAGTTTTTTAAGAGTTTCTCTCTGATGTATGTCAAATGAATGAATTAATGAATCACCAAAATATAATTCTGTGTAAATGAAGCAAAGAATTTTTCGTTTAAGGATATAGATTCAAATTTCCAGGTATAACTGGAAACATATTACAAGTATGTTAGTCAAATAACTACGAAATTTTTTAAAACTTACCGGATGAAAATGTGCTACCCATGATAAGTTGTGTGTTGACTAATGTATCACACGTGAATTTTTTCATCCGAGAGATTTATTGGTGCAATAGCCTTGAAATTTTGTAATAGTACTGTACAATTCAGAATTTTCAGTAAATCTAACTTTTTTATTAACTGTTATAAGACTTTACGAAAATGCAATTTTTTGCTGGTTCAATAAAGCACCCAAAGATCACCATGAGGAGGTGGTTGCATAACGAGTTCCACCAGTGCCCAAACATCCTACCTGTTTGGGGTACCGTGTCCTTTGTCTTTACTTCGTAGCCCTGAATTCGGACTTATATTCGAAAGGGGGGCATGATCAACTTGTCCAAAAAGTTTTATTCTGATTAATTCATTTCGTGTTGTAACCCCGCATATGTGTCCGCAAACCTTCGTAACAACTTTAACACACTAATTCATCTCAACACCTCTCAGTGGCCTCGATATGGCATTGGAAGCAGAAAGTGCATAGAAAAAAGTGGGACACCTTTCTTGATACATTGCTTTAATCTTCTGTCGCCAGATGGGATGTAAGAGGTGTCTCAGTAATTTCGCGGTGCTGCCAATTGATGAGGTTAATGCAGAACTGCGCACTGACGTCGATTGTTGGAATCGTAAATCTTCTTACTGGCAAAGGTGGCTCTTTTAATCAAGACTTCGCAAAAAGAATTCTTCCCACATCTAATTCTCGAGTTCAATTCTGTTTATCTGGGAGCATAGTTACAGCAAATTCCCTGAATATGCAGAGTAATTATTCCGCTGAGTGGGACCATCCACGATGACTTTCAGATTTATCAGCGAAGTACCGAGAGAACAAAAGAGTACGCCATAGGTTAATGGAAAGCATCCTAATGACTGGATTGCATCTAATGTAAAAACACACTGAAGCGTATACTTGTCGTGATAAAAGAAGCCATCTTCTTCAAAGTGATAGATGGATCAGTGCTGCTTATGTAATCAAAAACTCTTTTGGCCATTGTCAGCTATCTTGCATTTCAGGACTTCTCGCAATGCCAAATTCTTTGGGCCTTAAGAAAGCCTTTAAGACCTTAAGAAACGGCTGGAATCCCACAGATATTTTTTCTATACTGAGATTTGCAATATCGTTCTCTACCATAGCTGGCAAATACCTCTCTTTTGGCTGAAAATCAGTTACTGGGAGCTGCTCACAGTTGGCCAAACTCTTGTCTATAGGTTCGTAAAAACATCAGAATCCACTGTCGGTCTGTCCAGATGATTCATAACGTGCCTTAATGGTATTTTATTAAAGCTGGCATATCATCCACCGCAAATTCATTCTCTGGTTAACAAATGGCATCTGTTGAATTTCATGCATTCACTGCGGTTCCGTCGTATCCAATGACTATAAGTCGGGACTCATCAATAATTTCATCATTCGGAAAAGTCAATATAATTTAAATAATAAAAATAAATAGCTGAAATAAGCGCTGAAGTACTTAATGGAGAAACGTGACCAAGGTACACACTGCTTGGTTCTAGAATCATCGATACATGTTCTTCCGATTAGATCTGCGATAAGAACAACCATATTCTCCATGATCAAGCTCCTCTCCATTCTTCCATGAAAGTACTTATGTTAACTTCCTCTCCGAATATTTGTTTCTGTAGATTTTGTCGTGGTTTTCTTGGCTGTCTTCGAACTTCATGTCTGTCTACGATGATCGATGAGTCTACACATTTCTTACCTTCTTCACTTTAAGCTACTTCCTCTGTACTCTCATTCTGAAAATCGCATAGTAATGTTGACGGAGAACAGCAGCAGGCCTGAC
>KK122528.1:92979-116591 GCA_000611955.2 Stegodyphus mimosarum
AATTCCACATGCCGCAGGAATGTTTCTGTTACCTAATCATTGACTGACAATATAGTCAAAGATTTCTCGCAATTTAGATTCCTCAAGACAATTTTATTCTATTATTATCCAGCCTTCATAGACTAGCTGCATAGAAAGATCCAATAAAATCGTGACATTTAATTGGATTTCCTTATCTTCGCAATATAGATTTACCATACCAACGTCCTGGACGCGTCGCCAAACTGCTAACGTAAAATGGTAGTTACATCATCTGTCTGTAGATTCTGCATGTCTGTAGAATTCTGTCTGTCTGTAGATTTTCTTCCCTCATAACTGGGAAAAAATTGTGAATGCAGTCCTGGGTATCATGGACCGAGTTCGTCGGGAATGATGCAAGGAGAAGAATTTCTTCTTCCTATTATGCGACAATTTCTAGCGAAAACAAGCCAGCCAGTTCTTAATCACCCTGCATATTCACCCGATTTGAAGCCGAGGGATTTTTTTTATTCCCGAGAGTCATACTTCATATAAAGGGCCAATTCAATCTCCACGTAACCGACTTTCAAGCCACAGTCACATGCAAGTTCAATAAAATACGAAACAAGGAGTTTTATGACAGTTTCATAAAGTTGCAGGATTCATATGTTGTTTCAAATGGTTGGGGATCTAGAAAACACCAATTGTCTCATAGTAAGCTCACTTATTTTAATGTTTCTCAGTGGGGCTTCATTAGAACCAAATTCTGCAGCCACAGATTTTGAACTTTGTCCGTTTTGAAGACGACGCAAAATTTTCACCTCAACATCAAACGAAACTGACTTTCTGTTCTGTTTCGTAATTTTGATGTTACCCAATATTTTAGAGTTAAATTATACAACGGAATATCTAGAAAATAAGCTAACTTTCCATTATGTTCAATGGGATCCACACAACCGTCTAAACTGTATTGCGCAGTTTCCAACGATTTTCGCCTCTCTCACATACCTCTCTATGCATGCCAAATAGCAAATACATGCAGCAGATGCACAAAATTCCAAAAATAAATTGTGTTAATTTTATGCATTGTTAAAATAATGTTCGAAGTATTATTATTTGTTATTCTTTTGCGCCGCGCTATTTCAAAACATGTAAAAGAAAACCGTGTAAAAAAAGAATCCCGTGTAAAAGTTATGTTTGTCCGCTGAGCTACTCAAATCTGCATACAAGGAATATAGCTGAGAAAACTGCATGCAATGAATATTCTATCAGTGCAACAATTGGTACTATATTTCAAAGTCTACTTTCTTTTTTAAGTGCTAAAAGGAGAATGTGCAGAAGAAAACTTGAAATCTGTAGGAACTACTATATGACTAGCGCTGCGTGATTCAGCCATGAAACGTTCATCTTTTCTCCTCCAACGTGATCGGTAACGTTGCTAAACATTGGTAGTTTGACCTGAGTTTCATTCTATGCAAACGGAACAGACTGGCTGCATGGGTGTTTTCATAGTTTTCCCCATGTATAACGTGCACATGAGCCAGTTTTTCCTCAAAAGTTCTCCACGAAGGCAACTCTCCTCTTAGGCAGATAATCCTGGAGAAATTGTTTGGCATGTCATAAACATGGCCAAACAATGTATTGGTTTCATTAATAAGAAGTTTTAGGTGTTGACCCATATTCATCTATCGCAAGTCCACCTGCCTATTAGAACTGAACTTTTATTACGGTGACGTCAGACGTTTCAGATCTAGATGGTTGTAATTCAAGTTACCGTATTTAGACCTGCGTAGGACCTGTTCTGAACCACGGGGAAAAGAAATTGTAATAAAATATAATATTTTAGATTTCGACCACCAGGTGGAAAGTAGACGCATGAAGACCAAGAAACACAAATTTGAAACACAAAACGTTTTTTAATCACAGCATTTGTTCAATGTGTATTCAATTTGTGTTAATCATACGTTCGAAGCCTGTTATAAGGTATTCAACAATACCGCAAAAAGTTTCTCGATCAATTGCAGCAACATGATGCCGTATTCTTTCTTTAAATTCAGGCATAGTCCATATGCTCTCTCCATAGACACGATTTTTCAACAATCCCCACAACTAAAAGTCTCAGGGATTCAAATCCGGGGAACGAGGAGGCCAGGCAGTCAAAAACTTCTCGAAATTATCCCATCATCTCCAAAATGGGCACAAAGCGGTACCGTCACTGGTCTTGCAATGTGTGATGGTGAGCCATCTTGCATAAAAAGAGTAATCTCTAAACATTCTCTTTAGGCAGGAATGACTTGCTGCTGAACAAGTTCGCTGTAACGGGCGCCTCTAATGGAACACCTTTCAGGGCCTACAGGAGTGTTCTCTTCAAAGAAAAAGGGACTAAGAATGAAATCAGCAGTAAAACCACACTATACAGTAATGTAATCAGGATGCAGAGACCGTTCCTGCGTAACACTAAGTGTACAGTACCCCACTTGCATTACAGTACCCCACGTGCGACAGTTCTGAGTATTAACTGCTGTGTCTAGGGCAAAATGAGACTCGGTTCATTTGAAATCCGTTTCAATTCTTTTCGTCGCAACACGCACAACGCCTCAGTTTCTTCAAAGTTAGTAATAAACTTTCTCAAACCCTGCATCGAAACCCTTTTCGTAGGCCTTGAAAGCGTTGATATTCTCCCAGTGCAGCTGAAAAATGACTGCCGTTCTGATAAAAAGAACTTGATCAGTGGAGCTCAGTCTTTCTTCTCTGAAGGTATAAGGTATTTCTTCCGCCTTGTTAGCATGCCTTCGTGGTGTAGTGGTCAGCATGCTTGACGCGCATTCAAGAGGTCCTTGTTTCGAGTCCTGCGGAGGGCACTGCTCATTTTTCATGACTCCTGCTTTCAAAAATAATCCTAATGTCTACAGTGGCGCTCGAACTAAAAGGCGGTGGATGATGATTCTCCACCACTGGGATTTGGCGATTGGGACCCCTTATACCCAGTCGCCCTTTAAAAGAGGGAGTATATAAGTATTTCTTCCGCCTTCGTAGTGTAGTGGTCAGCACTCTCGGCGCGTATTCAAGATGTCCATGGTTCGAGTCCCAGAGGGGGCATTGCTCATTTTTCATCTCTCTTGCTTTAAAAAAATACCTAATATCTCTACAAAGGCATAGTGAAGAATGATTTTAACGGTATTTTTTACTGGCTTTTTAAAACGCTCCAACTTCGCATAACGTCCTTTCTGACAGCACAGTAGTTAGAGGAGCCGACTGCGACACCAAAGGGCCCGGGTTCGAATCCCGGAGAATGAATGTTCGTAAATTGTCAATCTTCTTGTAGAAGGTAAAAGTAGTCGCCTATTAGGTGCCTCCATAATAAAATGACCACCACTTCTGGTCTTAGTAGTGGCGAAAGCCAGACGCCATTTGAAAAATCATGAAAAGCGCCATCTGTCGTTTGAAATTATAACTTATTTTTATTGCAGTTTTCTTTTTCTCATAGTCCATATAATGCATATACCAGGTTTCAACTAAGTAAGTCTACCAGAACGGGCTCTAAGTATGTCTAAATAAGATAATTTTAATTATAACTACCCGTTGTATTCTGTGACTTTCAAAATTGCTTCATTTCGCATCCTCATTTATCTTTGCATCTTTCAGTTTCCCTCTTAATTCATCTTCAAACAGACATTCTTTAATTTGCATTAATGGGAAACTGTTGATGTCTACGTGGTTGTTTCGTACATATGGTTTCTCTTTACATGCTTCAATATCGGAGAAATTAATTTCACATTAATCTATGAAAAAGAAAACCATGTAAATAATCTTAAGCTGATTGATTGCTCATAATGGGTTGTGTGGAAGCGTCACTTGTTACTGATTAACTTCCCCTGTTAGAAAATTTCATGTCCTTACACGTGTGATATGCGTACGTATCTTTTGTTCGGACGTTACGCAACACCCCTTCATACAGTCATACAGAAATAACAGATTAGTTTCCATTTCAATTTTTAAAGTAAAACTACTTGTGTGAATCTAAAATACCATTTAACACAGCAGTTCAATTGTTCTATGAGTAGGTATACTACTATAATTGAATTTTCTATTCATGGGCATCTCACAAAAATTTATTATCACACACTTTATTCATTTAAGAAAACAGGGAAAAAGAAAAAAATGTTTAGTTGATTAAAAGCATTCTTACTTCTCTCCGCCCCCACAATGCCCCAATACTGCGAATGAAGACTGATGGTGTACTTGCTTTCTAGCTTTTTGCTTACACTGCTGAAATGTTATTTATAACGACCTTCTATAAGACAGCTATAGTTTCAGCGTCAGCGAGTGATCATCATTACAGTTGGTCATTAATAAGAGGAGCGCAGTACCTTGGGTCTACGTTTACCGCTCAAATTCTGCATAATTATAGAAAATCTTAAAATAAATATGTAAAGAGTGTGATCAACTTTCAGAAGCTTCATTAACATGGTTGGTAATGTAAGAAGTTATAAAGAAGTCCTTAATTGGGATCCAGCTGTGGTCAGCACTTTTTATAAATCATTGTTATTGATTACTTTAATCAATTTGGTTTAGGAACATAATATATTCGCTTAAAATAATTTAAGAAGTTAAAATAAAAAAGATGTACCTCAAAATTTTTATTGAAAATCAGTTATTTGTTCTAATCTACTGGATTTTTTTTTCATAATTAAGATTTTAAAAATATTTACAAATGATAGATGATATGTCTCATAAAAACATTTAAACACGTAGTATCACGTAGTCATCAGTATATTAAATAAATAACGATTTATAGCGAATTTCATGAAAAGAACACACTTTATTTGCCTTCGTAAAAATCTGTCCTGTTCACTGTAACATCAAATAGATGGAATGCAGTTTTCTTCGCTATAACTTTATGGTTTATAACACGTTATTAATATTTACTTAAATTAATTTAATTTTCGTACAATCAGAATTTAAACTTAAAACTGCATATGCCACTTAAATGACTAACTCACATACAAACTTGAATGAGCTGGAATTCACCCCACTACCATTTTCTCATGTAAAACGGTCAGTAAAACTGCTATCACGCATTCGAAAGACTTCGGAGTTAGGGTTACGATTAGAGTTGGACGACCCGGCCAGAACTGATTCAAAGAACCGATTCACTTCATTAAATGAATTTACTCCAACTCCAGAAAACGAAGTTGTAGCTCTTTTATAGTCCACGGACAGTTCTTGTTTGAAGCGTGCCAGGAATAGAAGTCGCCTATTCTTTCTAGAACTGTTTAACTTTACCGACCTGATTGGTGAAAAAAGAGCTGAAGGAAGCTAGAAGCTTGCCAACTTCCTATTTTAGAGGACAAAAGAATGTGTTTCCTCCCATGTTAAAAGTGAATTTAAATTTTATCATTTCCCAGGTTACTGAAATATTTCAGTCTAGAATTTTATTTTTTTGTTTGTAGTAAGGATGCTTTAGTTAAACTCAAACCTACAGTTGAAAGAACTCAGTTCACAAAGTTAGCGTTTGATTGAGTCGAATTTTCCGATTCCACGACTCTTCCATCCAACCTCGCTAACCGATCCCGATTCCACAGCTTGTTCGTTTTTTCCGGTCCTTTCTCCATCCATAAATTGTTAAGTATATTTTTCATCAAGGTTATTATTAATGAGCTGCGAGTCATAAAAAAGAACCGATTCATTTCAGTGACCGAACATTTCTGATCCGTTCTCAGGAAAGAGGTTTTGCTCATCTCTAGTCACAATGCAAAAAGAACACTACTTTTCCATTACAAATGATAGGTGATTCGATGCTTATAGCTCATTGGTTGTTTGAAATGAACAATATTTTTTTAAAGAAGGAAAAAATCGAGAGTCTTCCTTTCAGCTATAAAGAGTAGGAGAAGGGCCGTCAACTAGCGATAGCTAGAATGATGGCAACTAGACAGACAATTCGAAGTTAATTTCATATACATTTACTAAGTCATTTTGATTTATACTTGCCAACTTCTCTCTAACTATTTCTTATATTCTTCCGTAGGTTATGCTATGCTTGTAAAATGAGAGAGAGAAGAATAGATTCAATTTAAAACTGGCTAGTAACTTAGAATCAAATTTACAGCTTAATCAACAAGAAAGTAACTGTGACTTAAAAATAAAACTATGTAATACGTAATGAATTTTAATAAGAAAATACTATATTTGCTTTTTGAACACTGCGATACAGTTTAAATTCCTTCGTTGGTAATAGTTAAAATTCGTTGAAGAAAATTTAAGATAGTTATTTCTTCTGGTATTTAATTCAATATCAGAAGTGGACTATCAAATAAAATATTGGAAAAACTCTTCAGTGTCTTTCTCTTTGCGCATATGTAAAGCAAGCTTAGCTGGCTGGATTAGCTGTTTTGGGTTTTCCATATGAATACGAATAAGTTTTCTTTATAAAATATCTCACGTGGATGGTTCCACTTAAGCATCCCTCTCTCGTCTAGTGTTATTTAATTAAACAATGTAGCTATGTATATGTAAATTACTGTGCAAAACCTTTTCTGATTTTGGCCGTAATTCCGTAAACGGGAACTGGGTGACATGAAGTTTATACTAAAGAGATACTGTGTAGTACATAAAGGATAAGCAAAGTACAGTAGCAAAAAAAAATATGACCTCCCTTAACTGCAATGGTTACCTTGCACTGTCTGTCGATCCTTATCATTCAAATTATCTAACAGTTAAGAGTTCCTATTCTTCAAGAAGTATTTATTTCAGTTGTATGGTGTTCTTCGGTGGCTAAGATGGTGCCATGCATCTCACTAAAGTATCCACGCATGTTCAATGGGATTTAAATCAAGGAAGCACCCTGGACAATACATTCTACGGACATCTTCAATTTCCAGGAGCTCCTCAACAGCATGTGTCCTATTTAGCTGTGCACCGTCATCCATAAAAGCAAAGTCGGGGCCAGTGGCACTCAGGAAAAGACTCATGTGGTGGAGGGTAACTTCATCATAATATCTCCGTTAAGTGAACTTCTGTCGAAAATGTGGAGCTTCGTCCATCCGTCCGTTCAGCAAAATTTCTCCCCATAAAATAACGCCAGGACCTCCCATTAGTCTCTTTCCATGATGGTAGTGGGATGAAAACGTGTCTACCTCTCTCCATATCTACTGGTGTCCATGATCATTTGTCAAACTAAAATGACTCTCATCAGTAAAAAAAGACGTGATTCCCCTGATGATATCTTTGCGTTCTCTACACCATTGTAAACAGTGCACCGATAAGTTGTTGTCAATGTTATGCAGCATTCAGGACGGCTGTGGAATAAATCATCTTTATGACTAACAAGCTATGGCTACAGTAAATCGGGACACTTGTCGTACAGTTGCTGTGCTGTACTGCTGAGCAAAATTACTTGCTGTCTGGTTTCGATATCTTTTCGCTTGCAGGGCATTATATCGGTCATCAGTCATCACTGATTTCCTTGGCCAATCACCATCAACCTTTCTTACAGCTGTATTTGTCTTTTAGGCTTTCGAAGTTCATGAAAAGACACTTATCAGTTCCAAACTCTTCGGCAACAGACGTCAAACTATGTCCCCTTCTCAAGCCTCTAATCATTCTACCGCGTGTAAAGCCATCCTTATGTTTCCTTGTACCCATTACTGCACTTACAGTCTCACTTTCAATTTCAGAAGAATGCCTGGAAATAGCTTTCCTTTCTTCTTCTTAAGTTGCACTGCAAGCGTAGATTCCACGTTTTGCGTACCCTCTGACGTCATAGTGCTGATATTTGCATATGTATAATCTTTCTGCTGAGTTACCTTTTCGCTGTACTTTTGAAAAAAGCCTTTCTCAACAATTTCATGATTGTATGTTGAAAAAGGTATTCATTACTGAAGTTTTGCACTTTAGTATATATAAAGTAAACAGATTGGCTACCATTTCAAATCTTTGAAAATAAACTATATAATATACGTATAAATTAATCTTAAGCTGTAGAGATAGTTTTACTTGACGTAAGCATATACAATATTTTATTACTTGCATTTAAATATGTTTAACCAGATCATTTACTTTCCCATTGTTATAACTCTGCTTCGGTACCTTTTTAATTTTAAGGCAAATATATTTTTAGAATGAAACTCTGTGAAAGTTATTATTATAAAACCCTGGAATTTGAAGAAATTTCAGCCGTCAACTTGCTGTAAGAAGATATTTTAATATTTTGACAATTCTCAAGGAATATTCGAACATCTGAATACTTGAAATTATATTTTTAAAATAAATCTTTAGGAACTGAAAGCTATTCTTGACATAAAGGTTTTACTTTAAATTTTAAATACTGTAATAGGTTTAAAAACATTTAATCAACAATAGGTGGCTAATATCAATTAGAATTTATATAAAAATCAGTTATTTATTAATTAATAAATGTAATAAATATTCTCTTAATAAAAATAAATATTCAACGAATAGCAGTTCATCATGTCACATTAAAATAAATTTGATGCAACAGAAAAGCAAGACAAAGAAATTTCTTTAACAAGCAATTATTAGAAGATATTTTGTTAAAGCACTGAGAATTAACACTTTATCATCAGCGCGATATAGATCAAGCAAATATCTAAATATTAGTAACATACGTATATGTGTCCACCAGCGGCCGAGAGTAAAGCACTGTAAGCGGTAAAGCAGGAACAGTGTTGGATCACTTGGGTTCAGTTCTAGGCGAGCGGGCTGGCTGTTCGGATGTTTTTGTGGTTTTCCCTATGTGTGACAGGGATACAAGCCAATTTCTTTTAAAAGTCCTACACGAAATCATCCCCTCCTTTAGGCAGTAACCCTCGCATACTTTGCTGTAATCGAATAAACCAAGCCACGTATGTAAATAAAGATAAATCATTTATGGCATTAATATCCGTCTGATTATCCTATTTTTGTTGTTATTACTAATCCTCTCTTCTGAAGTTGTTCATGTTAAGTCGATTAATCTATCATGGCTAAAACAGAAGAGAACGCTTGTTGTTGGCCAAAGCTTTGAGCACTTAATAAGATGAACATCAGCTCAGCTCCATCACGCTTTTGATGGCGAATATACCGTGGGACGGATCTAAGGATCTCCTATCTGTTCTTGCTCTCTCATTAGTTTCTCCAGAAGACTTTTCAGTGGTATTTTAATCACATCCGTATCGCAAAGATTCTAAAAATTTACAAAGATCCATGCCTTCTCAGTGACCTAAACTCGGGTCCAAAGGTACGGCAGCCGCCGTCGTTAACTAATTTTTTTGTTATAAGAAGCTGTTATCTTTCCTTTGGCCATCAACTATAATTACAATAAATTTATTTTCGCAAAAAGCATCTTAAACAATTATGAACGAATGATCTACTCAATTAGCTCCATCCAGATCTGCTTTGCTACAAATCAATTACTTATACAAAGGTAAACATTTTCTTTGAACAAAAAAGACCCTTTTAAAATAAATAAACCATATTTTGTCCACAAATATATAGCCTGCATTAAAATTATTGCTTCAATTAAAAAATATTGCTTCAATTGCTGCATTAAAAAATATTGCTTCAATTAAAAACTGACTATGAAGGCAAGAGCTAAATTAAACAAACCCAAAAGTAAACAAGATTTTCGACAATGTTCTTCTAAATTCGAACTTCACGTCTTTAGAGATCTCAATTTTTATAGTGAATTTTTGTCGAATTTATAGCTTTCTTCTCAATATGAAATGTTATTATAACTTGACCAAACTTGGAAAGCTTTAAAAATTCGCGATGAAGGTACATTGAACATGTGTTCAGAAACAAATTTTTAAGCTTATGAATCTCTCGCTCATATATTACAATTTAATTAATTCTGAAAAATTATTCAAAAAATTTCATCAAGTGGCTGACGAGATTTTTCTTGAATCTTTTAATTAACATATGGAAATTTTTTTCATTTTCCTTTGTGGTTTGAACGGATGTCTGTTGGTCTTTGATATGGTTTATTTGATTACGGGAAAGCACACAAGGACTAGCTGTCTAAGGGCAGGGATGTCTTCTTGGAGGACTTAGGCGAAACTGGCTCGTGTCCACGTAGCACATGGGAAAAACACGAAAACAGGACTGCAGCCAGCCCGTTGGCCTGAAATAGAAACGAGGTCGAGTTACCAGAGTTCAGCGACTTATACCGCTCGGCCGCGGCTGCTGGTCACCGATTATTGTTAATTCATGATTTATTCCTAATTTCCTTTTATTTTAATAAAAACTATTAGCTAGTTCTTTTCCTTTTACTACAGAATGTGTAGATTGTTTAGAACACTCCCCAAAATAAAGAAGCCATTCATTTTGGCGAAAAGTCTTCCATTACATCATCCCTCCCTTTCGGAAAATCTCCTTGCATGGGCTTTATTACACTTAGAAGTACTCAAAGAGCTCTTCAGCTTCGATCGTTTCTTAATTACTGTGCCACACCAAACTCATTTGCTTATTAACTATTGAAGATTTTGATTTATTATATTATTATGAAAAAATACATTATGGCTATTTGCATAAAGGAAAGGATGCCTCCATGGAGGACCTTCTGTGATAAACTGGATTGATAAAAATATATTTACTGGTGCCCCTTGGCAAAAATTGACGATTTTTGGCGGTACATGGACACAGAGTTTGTGCAATTTTTTGACTTGTTACTTTGGCTTTGTGTAGAGGGGATACAACTCCAAAATAACAAGTCAAAGAATTGCACAAACTGGGTATCCATGTACACATTGACCTATTTTCACTTAAAACAACATCAGAGCATTGCACAAACTTGGCATTGCGCACTTCCTTGACTTTGTCCATGTACACATCGATCTATTTTCACTTAAAAAGTCAAAGGAGCAGCCACTTCTACACTAGAGCCAAACAAAAAATATATAACCTAAATAAACTACATTTAAAATCAAGCAATGAAATAGCATAAAAAAGGAAATTCGTCTTAGCACTACACAAAAGAAATATCCACTTACCTTATTTAGAAATTTCCAGTTCTTCAGTCAAACAAAATTCCTTAACAGCATCCAAAAACTTCCTAAAATTATCTGAACTAGAATCTGTGTACTAGCGTCGCCACATGAATTAAAACAAAATAGCCCAAAATATCAAAAATATGCTCCGTAGTGTCGGTATCCTCAGACGTTCGACCATACGCATTTCCTTAATACAAACAGGACACCTATAATGGCTACTAAATCAGCCTTCATTTAGACACCAGTCAATTAATACTGTTTTCCTTTCGCTCCAAATCGTACAGAAATTCAAATTAATCTTACCACATTCAGCCATTTTCCCGTGTAAACCACAAAATAACGTACTTCCTAACCAACATCCAACACACAAGAAGCCCTTATAAATCTTTTACTATCATTCAAATTCACCGCAAACATGTAACCAATTACAACATAATAGGGTTTCCATAAGATTTAACTACTCAGGTTACCATAAATGAAAAAACAATTTAGCGATAATCCAAGGGGCACCCTTAAATATACTATAACCACTGGATTGTATTCGTATTATACTTAAAGAAAACCACGAAGAGATCCATGCACTCAGCCCGCTCGCTGGGGTTTGAAGCCTAGTTCAACTTCCAGTATTTAAAGGTCTTATTCTCTCTGCCGCTGGTAGGCTAGCCACCGAAGAAGGAAGTATGAGTAAACTTTTGAAAGGCTTCCGAAACAAATTTTCATTCATTACGCCAATATACCGAAGTGACAATGAAACAGAATATGTATTCGAACAAATTAATGGTAGCATTTATAAGCATCACTCATTAATAAAACTATTCACTCTTCATAAAAATATTTTATGTTTTCAAACAATTTTTCAAATTAGTTTTTCTTTCTTATTTCATACTCCTCACATACATGGGCATTCCAAATATGAGGTATTTATGTATTAGCGCAACCACCCTGGTGCAGTTTGACGACTTTTTATACAATAAAAAGAATGCTGACGTACAGTTGCAGAGTTTTTTTGCATATACAATTCTTTGTTTAAACTTAAATTATGTATGTAGTAATACACATACCTATATGATATAGGTAGATGCATATATTACACACAATGGTAGCACTTATATTGCATACATATTTCACGTTTTATTTAAGTATTTGTCCCAAAACTCAGTTAATAAACTTACGGGTTTTTTTTAATGTTTTGCTGGATTTTGCGGCAATAATATAAAGAACAGATATAAAACACTTGTTCTCTTTAATTGTTTCGTAGCAACTGTATTCCAACTTTATTTCGTAGCACTGCAGGCAGATTCCTGAGTGGATATTTTGAAACTGAATTTCAGATACAAAATATATTACGATTTGTCTACACAAACCATTAGAACTTGGATAACAACAAACAGAACGCGTTCTAAAATGGCGACCTTACTTGGTAAATCAAAAAAATTGTTATGCTCATAGTTATTAAAGCTTGGCATATTAACTTCTACAAAGGGGTGGACGAATACGCCGAGTACGAAAGTAAGGAGTAACTTAACATTCAGTGTTGTAAAATGTATAATTAATGGAATATGCATTATTTTCCCATATTTTAGTTATATTTAAAGCAACACACATTGAATCGAAAGTAGTTCTACGCAATTGATGATTAAAAATTGATACCATATAAAAACACCACAAAATTACAGCAGATATGTGTTATTGCTGACCAGTTATGCATGAAATCTTCTGAAACACTGCTACACTATAATACATGTCTTATATGACGATGCACAGAATGCACAAATCGTGACTTGTTCATAACTGATGCTGTCTATTCAAAACCGCAAAGGTACGTGGATAATTAAGAATTGATAGCATTTCTGGTGCTCAGATATTGCTTCTTAATGAGGACTCTAGGCGAAAATAGGTGCCTGGGAAGATTTTGCAGATCAATTTGTAACCAAATATTTGCCGGCACTGTTAAGAGCATTCTGACGCTTCCTTTAGGGCTTTTCAGATATATTGTAAGCATTTCTATAAATCACTGTTTAATACTCTTAGCATATATAACTGTTGACAAATTCGTGCTTGTTAAGCGTTTCAAAGATTCCCCTCAATAGGGAATTCGTAAAAGTATCCCGCCTTATGCACATACACCTCGAGCGTTTAACCTTTTACATTGCTAATTCATACCCGGACGTAGTATCTCCGTCTTTTTAAAATTGCGTTAACTCCGTCTTTTTAAATCTTTTTTTTAATGTAGTAGCTCCGTATTTTTTAAATTCGCAACCGAACAGTATGACCGCTGGTTTCGACCTGTTTTCAAAGGCCTGTGCCCACAGCGGCAGAGCAGTAAAGTCGCTGAACACTGGTAGTCTCAACTTGGGTTCGATGGTTTGGCTAAGTGGGCGTTTTAGTGGCTTTCCTCATGCGTAACGCATATACGAGCCAGTTTCCATTAGGAAGCCCATTACGAAGGTACCCCCCCCCCTTAGACAGATAGTCCTTGCGTGCTTTGGCATAATTGAATAAACTAAACAAACAAAACCCGGTGAACAAGCTGACTGTATAGAAGATTTAACGTTTAACGTGAATACTAGCGAAATTGCTTGCATCTGAAATATTATGATTGAAATGAATTTCTGACTTTTCAGAATTTTAAGTCTAAATTAAAACATTGAATATTTTATGATGATTATATTAAATTCTGCCTAGCAATATATTAATACAGTAAAATTTTATAAATTCTTAGGTTTTAAAAATTAATCAATCAACTCGAATGGTAAGAAAGATTACGTAATTGAGAAATTTTTACTAAATTTTATATTATTATGCTTAAAAATATGCTGACACTATTGAATACAAATCCAAAGCATAAGAGGTGCATTTGCAGTATTAACTGCTCACGCAAAAATTTATCGAAGCTCTGTGTCAACATAAAATAAAAATCAAAGTTTTTAATTCAATTAATAAAACAGTACTTTTAACCAAAAAAAAAAGTTATTTGTAATTACTAAATTGTTTCAATCAAATATATTTTTAACTAATACATAATTGAACAAGTAGTTAAAAAGGAGTTAATTGGAAAAATTGTATGTAAAATATTAACCACGTGGTTTGTTTACAAGCCTGTATTTAAAAGGAGTGATAAAGCTCGTACTTCTGAAAATACATATATAAAAATATTTGCAACTTAATTAAGAATATTTAACTCTAAATCAGTTGTTTCTGCTTACCTAGGAACCTTGTCTTGCATTTATTACAACTCGTGCTGTCTAACGGTATATTGACAACAAAAAGAGATTTGGCGGATTTCTCAGACTTTGGGAGAGAAACGACTTGAGTTTGTTGGCGAAACCTTTTATTATAACCCTAGTCCACGTGCTCTCAAATCATCTCGCGCTTCTGCAAAAGACACATTTCATTCTGCTCCTTCTTATTGATATGAGTCGAGGACAACGAACAGGTAGATATTTTATCCTATTCAATTAGTATAACGTCTTTCACAACCTTAGTGTTAAATATATCATTTGAATAAATGTGTGGGTTTAAAAACCGTTAGCATGGATCTACGCAGTTTTGGTAGTATGGCGAAGTTCATGCGATCCTTGACTGAAATTGAAAAACTTATGTGTTCAAAAATGGAAACGATGAATAAAAGGGATTTAAATTGCAGCAATTATGTAAATGCTAAAATATTTATAAAAATATGTTTTTGTGAATAAATATAAGTTTAAATATTTTTAAATATATTAAGCCAGTAATGAAAAATTGCAATAATTTTTTAATTCGGTAATTTATTTAATTATTTAAAATTATTTTTGCAATTTAATTTAGCTAAAATTTGTTTGGCCTTTTTTGTATTTAGTGCATTTCAAAGTAAGGCAAGTTTCTCCTTCTGAAGCAAAACTATGCTAAAAGCTTCTCTCTTTTTTACATAATAATAATGTCGAAATAGAAGTTGAGAATTTTACTGGTATTAGAATTAAATTTCTTAACAGTTACTTTTAAAATTGCTATGCATTTATATCATTTACCATTATTTGAGTAACTAAGATGTGCTAGGTATGAAGTTTTACGTTTACTTATTCTAATACCATAGATAACAATGTGATTTATTAGATGTGTGGTGTTATAATTAAAAATCTGCCTCCAAATATTGTCAAAGAATGAGTGTAATCCCGCTCTTTGTGATTTTGTATTGCCTACATAATATACACGTAATCAAATAATTATCTACGTAATTAAATAATTGGATTTTACCTAATATAATATACAGTAAAATCATGCAACACAGCCTGTGTGCTGAAAAAAAAACCCGTTTTTAATGCAGGGATCATTTGATGTCTAGCTGGCGCCTTTCTTAATTCATCCACTATTTCTTAATTTTCGAAGAATTTGAAAATAAAAATCGCAATGAAGAAAATATTTTGACACATACGAAAGAGAGACACTTACTGTATTGTGCCGTATGTCCTAGTGGCATCCGTTTCCGTTTAGTTTGCATGTAAAAATGCTTTATTGTTACATATCTTCAACTTGAAATTCAAAAAGTAAAAGATTGCGTAATATCTATTGAAAAACAGGATGAGTGATAATGTTGCGCGTAAATAGTACCAGAAGCTTCAAGAAGTTCAAATAAATGCTCAGGATGAGAAAGTTGGCGGAAGAATGTCTGTGGCAACTCATTACTTCCAGAAAATTATGCGACGGGTTGGTTTAAGAGCTAGGTGGTGACAGTGCTGTGCTAGAACTCGAAAGGCGTTATAACACGCATTTTAAACGGGAAGGCAAATTGCGGAAAAACAATTCAACACTATCTGAGTTTTGTAGGTATTAAAATAATTTTGTTTACGCCGATTTTTATTTCCTCTCTCTAATTTTGGGTTTCTCGGAGCTTAATAAAAAATTGCCCTCTTACGTTGGTAGCCATTCCGAATTTATGAAAAGCAATAAATCACGATTTAATTAATCGTCAAACGCTAAATGTGATGGTAGAGGAAATTAAACAGTGTGTTAATGAAATAACAAAATAACCTAATATATTTGTGTGTGCGCATCTCGTTACAATTTTGATACTTTAAGCACTTGTAGTACTTTAAATATATACGAAAGTTAAATCTAGTATGAGCCTTCTATAAGAAAAGGCTTCTAATTAGTAAATACTTCGCCCACCAGCGTCCGAGCGGTAAAGTAGCTAAACACTGGTAGTTCGGTCCGAGGTTCAAATCCCGCGAACGGGCTGGATTGCATGGCCGTTTTTGTGATTTTCCTTATTTGTAACGTGTATACGAATCAGTTTTCCTTAGAAAATCCTACACAAAAGCATCTTTTCCTTTAGACCTTTATGTCTAGTGTGCTTTGCCGTAATCTCAATAAACCAATTGTAAATAGCTCTTATTCAAAATCTTTGGGGAAGGGTGAGGAAATCTATAGCCTACAGAATCAACGCTGAAGAGGATTATCAGAATTATATCAATGAAACAATCTTTACTAGAAAAACCCAGAAAAGAGAGAAGTGTGATAAAGCGGTAGTGCAAAATCAAATTTCATTAACTACAAGCTTTCAAACTTTGGCATTTTTCCAAACGGTTACGTTAGGTTTACTTGAATATGGCAAAGCATACTAGAGCTATCTACCTAAGGGAAGATCAGTTTTCGTAGAGGAGTTTCAGTACTTTCGGGGATAAATTTCGGGCATTATTCCATCGACCGTGAAGCTGTTAGCAAGCATCATGATTTAGCGCGAACCATGGATAAGCGTGACGTGAGAATACACTCATAAAAATCTGCGCTTTCGTTTGATGTAACCCCAACTGAATCTCGATACGTCACATTTTGCTTTTATGATATAAGTATTTATGATTTAAGTATATAAATTAACTGTCTTTAAGTATTTTTTATTGCATTTTGAAAAAAAAAGGTTAAAATTTAAGATCAGTCTTCTACAGAGCAACAAACAGTGGATTATTTTCAAAGCTATGGGACACTACCATAAAAAATTTGTATATTAATGAACACTATATGGTTAGCACAATATGGCCGACAAAGCATTACCTGCAGGACAACAAAATTGCCTCCGAGACGTTAGTACTCGTACAGTTCTAAAGAGAGCTTCATTTAAAATCGAAGGGTCTAACAAAGTAGCAGAAATAGACGAAAGCCTTTTTATGAAGCGTGTCGAATTCTGATTATTTATTAAATAAACAGGCGTCAGTTCCTTCAGAATTCATTTGCAGCTAATTTTCACAATTTTTCGGACTAAACATTACTTTAAAACGGAAACTGGCTCGTATTTATGTTACATATGGGGGAAAACTACGAAAATTCATCATGCAACTGTCCCGTTTTATCAGGGTTCGAATCCAGGTCGAACTACCTGATTCAGCGGTCTTTAATCACTTCTGCCACTACTTGGGATATTATGATAATTTGAAGCTAATATTTGTCTTTTTTCACGTAAATGCTGTCGTTTAAAATATGCGTTTGTAGAAATAACACTAAAAAGTTTTTTTAAGCAAAA
Organism: Stegodyphus mimosarum; assembly: GCA_000611955.2. Classification (NCBI taxonomy): domain Eukaryota; kingdom Metazoa; phylum Arthropoda; class Arachnida; order Araneae; family Eresidae; genus Stegodyphus; species Stegodyphus mimosarum. Next base: position 110,419 of record KK122528.1, read on the forward strand.
TTTGCTGGGTTTGCAGAAAATTTATTTAATCATAAATCTGGTAATTTTAATCATACGAGAATAGATTGTTTCGTTCGACTAATTTAAAATATTTGTTATGGAGACCATGTAAAAATTTAAGTTTTGTGTATGTTTGCTAAAAGACATCACATGTGCAGAACTGCCATATTCTTCACGCTCTATCGCGTTTATTTATTACTTTTTGTACGAAATAAAGGAAATATTGTAAGAGCAAAAAATTTCGGATATCATATTTTAACAGAAATATCCATTTTGACCGTTCCCGATTCCATTTGGATTATATTTTGCTTGACATATGTATGTACAGAAAGAATAAAGGTCTTTTTTTTTTCCAAAATAGATTTAAAATGGATTCAAAAGGCATATTTTCGTGACGTCTGTACGTACGTGTATGCATGTACGTATTTCGTATTCTCAAAAATGTTTAATCGTAAAACGCTGAAATTTCTCCATATGGGACTGCTATAACACCTAGTTGTGCACCTCCCTTTTTTTGTAATATGAAATATATACACACACATATACATACCTACTCCTCTACCCGGTTTAAGCCTACCTGGCCTTAATTTTCGTAATCATCAGTCGTAGTCATTTAATTCCAGTTACAGAAATGTTTTAAATTACGAAAATATTCATGTTTTGGCAATGTCAAATTAAAAAAAAAATTTAAAGAAATAAAGAAATCTAAGTTTTAATGCAATCCCCTGGTTCCTACACTTATATTTGGAAAAGTTTTACACTCGTTATGAAAAAATAAGAAGTTTGACTCCCTGTACAACAAAAATTGACCGAGTTACTTAATTTCAAAATTTGCAGTTTTTGATGTCATTTTTAACTTGCCTTGAGATATCGGTTAAAATATGTTGGAATACTTCCAGGAAATAAGTTTAAATGAAGCACAGCAAAAAATGCATATAATTTTATAGACCGTACAAGGAAGTCATGTGGTGTCGACAACAGACATTTTTTTAAATTGCTATTGTGGATCTATGCGCAATCATTCAGCAGATAGCTCTTCGTGCAGTCGATTTGAAACACCTTGTGTGTGTATAAATAAATACATACACATAAACTATGAATACGTATTCACATTATTACTAATTATAAAATTTTCATCTTTTCCGGAATAAGACAACTCGAGCCAAACAATTTTCTCTTGAAATATATAAGGGTGAAAATAAAACTTCCAGTGATAAAACGTTTTTATCATCAGCTCCTTTCGATTGGGATGATGTTTTCATTAAAAGTAAGAAATACACCTCTTAAGTTAGTTATTTCAATAACGCAAAAATATAGCGCGTAGAATAATATACTTAAAAAACATTTTATTGACAATACTTATTTTGAAAACAGGAGCTGTTATACTACATAAGAATAATTTATTAATTTAATGGAAACCAGTAACACTGGGATATTAAAATATTTCTGTGAAAAGCTGTGTAACACGGAAAGATTAAAGAGCTCCCTAAATACGGCCTTTTTTAAAAAATTTCATTGGTATTTACTTTTCTTCAACTATTGTGTCTGCGAAAAGGGTATCAATACGGCATTTCTTTTAAAATTGCCATTCGTATTACTTTTCTTCAACTGTTCTGTATATCAAAAGCGTATCAATACGGTATTTTTTTAAATTTTCATTCGCATTATTTTTCTTCAACTATTCTTTCTACAAAATGTTGGTTGGATTACTTTTAGTGGCACAAAACCTTAAAGATTATGATGCGCCAAACGAATGATGAATAAATTTCAAATGCACAAAAACTGAAATATATTAGATGAGGTTCATATAAGCAGTTCTACAAAAAGAGTATCAAAATGTAATTGGTAGGTGACGAAATAATTTGTTAGGTCCGAATTTCTAGAGGTATATCTCGCCTCGGAAGTAAGGGTTTTATTAAATTAAAAAAAAGCCCTGTCTTGTGTTTACGACGTAGCTGAGGAAAATAATGACCATCCCATTCACCTGTTGACAACTGAACCTGGGCTGAACTGATTATTTATCGTGTTCTTATTCTCTAGATCGATGTTGGACTATAGGATTTCATGGAATTTTTAATGCATAATGTAAATATCAGATAGCAAGAAGGAAGGATCCCACGAAAGCATTGTCTCCATAGGTAGATAACTCTTAAGTGCTTTGTTGCGTACGTTGCAGACCGACGTTGTTATTTACTAATTAAGTGCTAATTAACCAACAGCAGGCATAAATTTATCTGCTTTGATGTGTTGCGTATAAAATTACGATCGGGAAAAGTTCGGAGAGGCTCGACGACTTTTGCTAAACCAGATATATTTATTTTTTTATTCGCTCTCAAATCGTGTTAATTACGAAACAGAAATACAGAACGTCAAAAGCACTCGAAAACTGTTCTGCTAGTGTAAACTACTTTTTATATCAATTCCAGGTTATTAACTATCACGCTATGCTTTGATGATTTGCAATTAAAATTATGATAGGAAAAAGTTCAGAGAGGCTCTACGACTTTTCCAAAACTAGATATGTTTATTTTTTTTATTCCCTGTAAGATCGTATTAATTACGAAACAGAAATACAGGTCAAAGCACTCTAAAACTATTCTATTAGTGTAAACTACTTTTTATATCAATTCCAATTAACTATCACAAAATTAACTTAAGGCTGTTTTTCAGCAACAGATTTTCAAATTAAGGATTTATAATCTGCTAGCAAATTCTGTAAGCCACTATTAAACTATGTATGTTTTAAATTACGTATAGGAATGTAGCATTTGAGAGTTTTTGTGTTAAGAGAATGCTTTGTGTTTTTGATTCTTCTTGTTGAACCATTAAGTTATTTAAAGTGACTTGTAAGCAAATATTCAAAGATTTTTTATAATGGGCAATTCAAACATATCATTTTCTGTACAATCACACTTGAAAGAGTATGCATCACTGGCCGCCATCCATTTCTAATGGCAGCATCGAGGACAAATTGCGAAACATGATTTCATCAACAATGCAAAAGTTCTGTTGCGGAGCTTTTCTTGGCAGAGTTAGCTGCTCCTAGGAACTTTCTTCCCCTTACGCAGAGAGGGAATATATATCTGTATAATCGAAGTCGGCTTTCACAGGAACTAGTAAAACGGGAGGTCGTTTCTTGCTGTCACCTTCTACATAATCTTTTGTTCTTTGTCATGCGGTAGTTGTCGTTGGCACGGTGAGTATTCCCCGAATTTTGCAGAACTACACTTTTCATACTCTGCAATACTGAAATTAGATATTCTGTTAAAGGATAAAAAGCCGAAAAAAAAAAGCTTTGGTATAAACCTGAAAAAGAATTTGTTATTCCTTCGCGCTTCCTATTCGAACCCGTAGTTTCAGTTCAGATATGATGCAATTACGCACGTTAAGTCATATTATAGTGCATAAGGACTTAACGGACTATAAAAGAAACGTGCGAAATATTTTAGGAAGGATACTTTGTCTTTTCAGTTCAACTATTAACAGCTGAGGGGGTTAAAACATACTGTTTTAAGAATTTTTGGGGGTATTTTTCATATTAATGTACTTTTGTGAAACTTTACCAAAATTATAGCCATAAATTAAAGAGATTTTTTTAATGTATGTATTCTCAAACTGATCGGAATTTAACCCTAGATTAAGAGCGTGGGTGACAGATGTTCCTTAGTGATATTTGCGGCAAGTTTGCAGCACTATGTGTTGATTTTCGGAGTCGCACTTTTCAGTAACTGAACGTCAATTGTTGGTGTTTGTTGTGGTGGCAGTCGCATAAAATTGATTATCCTTATTGTAGAAACATTTCAATAGGTGGTTGCCTAATTGCAATTCACGCGCCTAATCGTGCAACACAAATGTATGATATTTTCTAATTATTGTTTCTTATTTTAATTATTTTTTTCATTGTTCGCTCTTGTGAATGGCTAATAATTGACTTAATAACTTATGGACGATACTGAACTGATGTAAACAACTTTAAAATATTCCCAGTTTTCCATTCCTATACGCGTTATCCAGGAGAATACTTGCCTCATTCTCTACACTTTTTCCATGTTGTAAATTACTTTCTGTTCCGTTTTTCTGTGTTTTTAAGTAAATAGCTTTGTGTCTGGCTGTAGGCACGACAAAGGAGGATTAACATACAGTAACTACGGTTTCCCTGCTTGTTAGTAACGGTGTTAGACACCACGTTGCCTATGCATAGGGCACTACCCCTTCTAAATTAAAAATTTCGAAATAGATTAAGGTCGTAACTTGAAGAAACTAAGAAATCGAAGTCTTACTAATGAAACCATTTTTTGTCTAAAATATTGGAAGGATTTACGACAGTGATAGCCGTCGAACCGGTGATGACAAGTGTGAATACTATGAGCTAGTACTGATGTAGAATAACTATATACAGGTTTAACAAGATTAAAAAATATAACACAATATCGAAAAACAACTTATTCACATATACCTTGTTTACTCAGAACAGACATGGGTCTTTAGTTATTGTGTGGATCATTATAGTCATAATTATAAATTTGTACTACAGGATTAAATAAATTGCGCTGTCTGATATGAAAGGTTTTTGCTAGATGATAAAAATAGGTTCTGATTTGAACAATTTTAAGTTCCTCGTGAATCTAGCTATTTCTAACATGCTAGGGGGCATTTGTGATCTGTCGTAGAATACAATTTTTAGCAGTCTGTAATTTTTTCCTGCTGGTCTTGCAGAAGTAAGCCCAAACTGGGCAGGCATAACAAAGCATGGGACACAAAATGGATTTAGAGATGAGTGATTTGTTGTCGACAGATAAAACACTGTTCCGTGCAATTAGGGGGGGAGAGTTGAGCTTTACGTACACGAAACGTTTTGATAATAGATGTAATGTGTGGGGTCCATGAAAGAGGATTAGTGAGGATCACCGCTTGCTTAGCCCGGGGCAGAGTAGATCCACAAAACTGTAGGTTTTTCATAATTCTCTTCCTTCTGGTGAAGAGTATAGCAAATGTCTTGTTAACATTCACTTGGATTTTCCTTTGGGTCAGCCAGGTCTCTAGTGCCTGAATATGTTCTTGTAATCGTTGGTTTACCGGACTAACAGATGCACTTTGGGCAAAGATCGCTGCATCATCAGCGTACATTGCAACTGTAGTGTTGGGTGTGCGAGAAATGTCGTTCACATGTATGTTAAATAGTGTGGGCCCTAAAAGTGACCCTTGTGGGACGTCAGCAGAAATAGCTCGACGTGTTGAGTTGGTGTTAGAAAGGAGAACGACAAAGTGTCTGCCTGTTAAATGGGATTTAATCATGTGTGTTACGTAATCTGGGAATCCCAGATTGTGTATTTTCCAGATGAGTGCGTCTAACTAGACACGATCAAAGGCCTTGGCTATATCGATGAATAGTCCGCCAGTAACCTTCTTGGTTTCGGTTTCCCTGTGTTAGCACTGAAGCATATAACATTTTAGGTTATGCGTCAGCTAATGCACAATTACCGTGTCTTAGCACTCAGTGTGCATATATTATTGATACTGGTTATTAAGTCATGAATGATTAGTTAATTAATTAAAGGAAACATCTAAGGACCATCTGCTTTAAAAAGAATGCCCTTTATGGAGAATTCTCCTTAAGGCAATAATAAATAAATAAATAAACTAACTCGTTTTTACGTTACCCGTGAGGAGAATCTAAAAACTCTCATGCAGCTGGACCTCCGGTAACAGAAATCATAAAAAGCTAAATTGATAGTTTCTCTTACGCACTTCGAATATTGGCGGGCCAAGTTTTTCGCTGAATGAACTAGTACTATGGTAGGTTTGGTGATTTCCATTTAAGTAATATAACGAAAAGTTAATTTCACTTCGAAAAATCCTTCAAGTAGATTTATTTTAATTTGATTTATTGGATTATGCTAAATCACACTTAAGCTGTGTGCCTTAAATACTTAACGAAGGTTCAAATAATTTCTGTTAATTTCCCATAGCTGATTACATGTGTATTATTTAGCCAGTCACTGAAAGGCATACTCTCACTTATATTCGTGTATTTCTGAAGGTTTGAATACCTAAAAGAAATATTGTTTCGCTGTATATTTGTCGGATAAATGCGAGGTTTTAGGTTTGGTTTATTTGATTATGGCGAAGCACTTGAAGGCTGTCTTCCTAAGGGGATGGATGCCTTCGTGTAG
>KK122528.1:126138-159776 GCA_000611955.2 Stegodyphus mimosarum
GGTGCGACCGACTTTCACTGGAACTCGAATTGTATCATTTCAGTTATGATGCCACGTTGTGAGAGGTAGATAACTGTTAGAGGGAATCCTACTCTCTATTATCATCCTTTTTTGTTTGATCTTGCAAACTCTGTTTTAGGTTTTCCTGCCCTGGGAGAGTCTTACACACAATCATGCCTGTATACTATGAATGTTGTATGATATATCTTATGTCCTGCATCAAATTTAGTTAAAATCTAGCCGTAAGTTCTGGTGATAATCGACCTAAGGGGAAACTTACCTTGATTTTGAGCAACAGTGTCTAACAGAACGCTTGATTATGAAAAGCACTCCAGGATATTTCGCTAACAGACAAAAGGAAAAACGAACTACCGAATTTTCTATCAGCAGTTCCAACAATTTCTCTTTGAAAGTAGATCTAAATATATTTTTTTCATAGGCAGGTAGCCCTGTTATGTTTGTAAGTTTTGCTGATGTGACGCGGTGTAGTTACTACCAGACATGACTCCACGTTGCCAAAATAATGAACTTTATTAGCACAACTTATTCATAAAAACACAAAAGTTACTGCACGATGCTCGAACTTTACGGAACTGAGGTTGTAAGGTTTTAGTTAAACTAACAAAGTTTTATTTTAATTTAAATCTTTCTATCCCTTCTCATTTTCAACTTCCCGTTAGAAGAAGCGCGCGTTTTCAGCTTATGCTAATTTGAAGTGGAGCCAACAACTATTTAAGCAAGAGGTAGAAACCTCTCAGTGTGAGAGAGCTTTTAGTCTCAGATCACGGTCACTCTATTCGGCAGTTCGCTTGACTAGCTAGCAGTTAAATTGTAAGCCATAGCGCTTTACGTGATTGCTTATTCAAATAAATCCAAGTGCGTCAGTATTAGTAAATCTTGCTACGCACCATTTAGTTTAGAGGCCAACCTCGCGTAATAGCTCTGCGAGCAACGACTAATTTAATTTCTATTTAGTTTTAGTTTAAATTTGATTGTTCATTTTAGACCCAAGTGTGGTCTTTACTTTCTGTATCCCTCCCGAGTTGGGAAATGGTTGTAAATAATTGTGATCTAATAAAAGAGGATTTTAAATCCCTTTCAAGTGCAGTTCTTCTACCACTTAATCACAGTATCTACCACCAGAACATAGCTGCATTCAGCTCCCTGTTCCAGATCAGGACTTAAGGAGTTCACGAAGATGTTTACCAAGAATATACACCGAACACTCAGTCCTGACAAGGTTAAGGCAATGTGCATTGTCAGTTGTTGACGCGGGCAGCTATTACGAAACATGTGAGGCCAGCTAGGGGTAAGCACAGCTGAACATAAGACAATCACAGGGTATCCCCAAAGTGATGCAGTCACTAAACAAAAGGGGTTGTTTATAAGATTCCGGTAAAAGTTACACTTTAAAAAATGCATATAAAATATAATGCAAGATATACAAATATTAATAATACAACTTAAAATTCTATCTGAAATATATAACAATAAAATGTTCATTATAAAACAAAAAAATGAAAAGTTAATAAAATAAAATTTTAGACAACTCCCAAACATATGTAAAAAGATAATCCAAGTATTCATATACTTATAATTTTTGCAGCAGATAAACAGAAGAAAAATATTTGATTATATTAGTTATCAGTCGTTTGTAAAAATGCAAGTAGTTACCTATTTGGAGCAATGTTTAAGTCTTCACGGACATTTTCATATAGAATCCGAGCAATTACAGGGTTATCTGTATGTTCTGACAACGTATACGCTGGTTTTAAGCGATCGATTGAAACTGTAATACTATTTACCTCAATAATAAAATTTTTGTGCACTCATTTAGTTACGGCGTGAGGTCAGTATAAGGCGGAGTTAGAGGAAGTTTAACAGAATCAATGTGTAGAAATACATGAGAGCACGTATGGGGTAACGGGTGTGCATAAATTGATGGCTGAACATGCTTAGGCATTGGAATTAGTCTAAGTGGATGCATGGCTGATCGAAGCTGTGAAATATAAGATTCAGAAGGAGATACGGAATTAGTAATATTCAGCATATCTGAGGGTAATCTATGTGTGGTACAAGTTCGGCACAAGTAGCGTTTATATCCTTTTTAATGACAGATCTTACGCTCAACAAAACTGTTAGCAGAATTTCAGTCTACTTTGGGCTTTTATGAGCCATTATTACACTTTTAAGCTGCCTATGAACTCTTTCAATCAGTCTATTTGACTGAGGATGATAGGCAGCAGTTCGAATGCTATGTGTACCCAAAACCTTCATTAAATGCTTAAATAAGTGAATTTCAAAATTTCGGCCTTGATCAAATGTTATTGATACGGGACAAACAAATCTATCTATCCAGTTGTATACTAACCCTTTACAAGTAATTTGAGCTGACATGCCAGAAATAGGAATAACTTTTGGCCATCTGGTTAGAGCGGCCAGTAATTGTCATGCTATAACTGTTGCCTTCAGACGGTGGAAGATCTAAGAAATCAATAGGGATATGTGAAAATCGTGCATTGGGCAAGGAAATGTACCCAAAGTTGATTTTGAGTGTCTATGAATTTTAGAACAACGTTGACTTTGAAAGCAAGATTGAACGGCAATGATAACAAATTTCCTCATATTAAGGCAAAAATATCGCTTAGTGATCAATGTTATTGAAGCTGAAATGCCGGCATGAGAAAAATAGTGAATCTGCTGAAATACACTGGTGTGCAAAACTTAAGCAACAGTGTAAAAATTTAGCAGATAGCCATGAAATTGCAGAAAAAGAGGTCTGGAGATCAGTACAATGAACTCGTAAGTCAGTAGAAACGTCATGCGTATGCAAATATCAGGAACGAAACGTCAGAGGCGATGTGAGCGTACACAAAACGCGTGATGTCGGCGAGCGCAGCTCAACAGTAGAATAAAAGGAAGGACGGAGACGCAATTCAACATATTCGCTGCAAGTGCCAGTGAGTCAGTGCATGAAATATGGCTAGAAGAAATCACCTGGACGACTTCACACGTGGAAGAATGATCGGAAAGCTAGAGGAGGGGCGTACTGTCACCAGTGTAGCTGCAGAGTTCGGAATCACCAAAAGTGTCGTTTCGCGCTCTTGGAAAGCCTTCCAAACCACAGGTACAGCTATTAGAAAGGTTGGTGGTGGCCGCCCGAGGACGACATCTGCAGGGGATGACAGATATATAGTCCTGCAGGCGAAAAGAGGCCGACAGCAGTCAGCAAGCGCCATTGCTCAGCAACTCTGTACAGCAACGGAGCGACAAGTGTCGCGGTTTACTGTGGCCAGACGCCTTCACAAAGGGGGCCTATTTGTCCGCCGTCCTGAACGCTGCCTCCTGTTGAAAGTTGGCCACCGTTTACAGTGGTGCAGAGAGCACAAAAACTGGACAACTGATCAATGCAGTCGTGTCCTCTTTACGGATGACAGTCGGTTCAGTACCAGAAGCGATTCTCAACGCGTTTTGATTTGGAGAGAAGTCGGGACCTGGTTTTATCTCAGTAACATCAAGGAAAGACACCGTAACGGTGGTCCTGGAGTTCTTGTCTGGGGAGGCATTATGCTGAACGGACGAACTGAGCTCCACGTTTTCGACAGAGGGTCTGTAACCGGGGATCGCTATTGTGAGGAGGTGCTCCTTCCCCATGTGCGTCTGTTCCGAGGTGCCATTGGAACAGACTTAATTTTTATGGATGACAATGCACGCCACATTGGACTCTTGCTGTTGAGGAGCTACTGGAAAGTGAAGATGTCACTCGTATGGATTGGCCAGCGTACTCCCCAGATTTAAATCCCATCGAACATGTGTGGGATGCTTTGTGGAGATGCATTGCAGCACGTGTACATCCTCCGGAGAACACCCAACAACTCAAACAGATGCTGATTGAGGAATGGGCACTCCTACCGCAAGAAATGTTGCACCAGCTGGTTCTGAATATGCGGAGACGGCGCGAAGCAACCATTGCAGTGAGGGGAGGTCATATCCCATATTTCGGAACATCTGCTTGTTGTTCTTCCTCTTGGATAGACAATCATGAGTCACGATAATATGCGTTCAATAAAGCTTGTTTTTGTTTGATTCCATAACGTATGCATTGTATTCCTTTTTCAGCTCCGATGCTTTCGTCATCCTGTACGTACATAATACTCTCCTTCATTTCTGCATTTCATGTCTCTCAGTTGATTTCTCGTGGAGTTATGGCAAAAAACCCTGCTGTTGCTTAAGTTTTGCACACCAGTGTATTTCAGCGAGAAGAGATTCAGGAAAGAACGTGCGAGGTGTACCTGTGTCCATACTGCAATAAAGAGTAACATCTTCTAACGAAAAGTATTTTTCTAGTTTAAAAACTGGTTATGTTTGAGAGAGAGAATTTTGAATTTCGGAGTCTTGCAGTTGTTCTTTAGATAATTTGTTATAATCAACATGTTGATTATCAGAAACTGGATCTATTTCCTGGATAAGGTGTGAACAATGATGTTGTCACGACCTTTGATATTTCGTATACCAGTGGAAAATCGGCCAATAATATCAAGATGAAGTTGTCTTGAAGAACATTTTTGGGCTTTTGCTTAAAAACATATTAGGGGCTTTTGATCTCTGTAGATTGTAAAGGCTTGCTCTCAAGCATGTGCCAAAATTTCCTGATCGATAAATATGTAGCCTGTAGTTTCCGATCTTAGGTTGACCCTTTCCTTTGACTTTTGTTGAGTTTAACGGATAGAAACGCAGTGGGTTCGTAAACTAAATTATGCAGTTGTATTAATTAGCTAATAACCGCAATGTCCCACGTATCAGTACAGAGTTTCAAAGTAGCTCCCAGTGTGTCTGAGAAGGGTTGCCTCGACAATTGATTTTTTGCACTGGTGAATGCTTTCTCACCTTCCTCGTATCACGCGAGAGTGTGTTCTTTAATTTTACTGGATTGCGAAGGTTTCTTTTTATAAAAGCGGCCTTTCAATAACCTATTCAAAAGAGTTAAAACATACGAAACTCTTAGGACAAAACGTCTGTAAACGTTAAGAATGCCTAATTATCTTAACTGCACTAAAGAGTTTTTTTGAAAAAATTTTGAATAGCTTCCATTCTGTGGGGTAAAGATTTTAAACCCTGTTCAAAGATGTGAAAACTTAAAATCCCAAAGATGTTAAACCAAAAATGCATTTAGATACATTAATTGTTAACCATAATTAGTTAATCTTACAAAAAGAGCTTTCGAGTGGGCCAAATGCTCAGTTTTGTCCTTTGACGTAACCAGTACATCCTCAACAAAAGCAAATACCGCTAACAGCTCACGAGATACTTCATCAATAAACCGTTAAAAGATCGCAACCGCGTTGCATAGCCCAAACTTCATTTTTGTGCTCTCAAACATTTCGAAAGGAGTGGCAATAGCCGTTTTATGAATATCAAAAGGATTAATTGGTATCTGATGATACGCTTTTACGAGGTCTATTCGAGAAAATACCTTTGTTCCAGGCAACTCTGCTGCAAAAGCACAAATATTGGTGTAATTTGTGGCTTTCTTTGACTCCCTGTGTGAAGGAGAAGAATAATTACTTTTGGAATTTAAAAAGTAGTCTAAATTGATCACTTTTTGAATTTCATTCTTAGCAATTTTTAATGTACCTGGAACTAATCTCCTAAGCTTGCATGACACATGAGGACCTACAGTTTCAATTAAATGCATATTATGTTTGACACTCACATTGAGACCAGGAAGCTTCGGTAGTGAATTATTGTTAGACAGTAATATATCACATACAGTATTTGCAATAATTCCTTTGATAGAATACAAATATGTGTTAGACACTGAAATTGATTTTTAAGTTATTTTTCAAATCAAGTTTTCTATTCCTTAAATCAGGTAGTGAATTACAATAATATAGAAAATCAAGTCTAATAATATTCGTTGACACTTTACATACCTAAAAAGCAAAATTAAAATTAGGACGACGTCCGAAGTCAAGATGTAAAGTTTTCTTATCCATATACTGTAACTGGAGTACCGTTGGCAGCGAAAAATGTCAGAATAGGTTTCATCTTTGGTTGCTGAGAGGAGGCTGGTATCTGAGCCAGTTTCATACAAAAAGATTTTTATTTGATTTTCTGTCTGTAATAAAAGGCGACGAGACTCGGAGGGTAAAGTGCATGTCGCTTTTACACTTTCCCTGGTTTGTTTCCTCGGAACAAATATGTAGGAACACATTTTTTAGTTTTCTCATTTAATTTATTTAGCAATAGCAAAAATTCGAAGCACCTTTATATGAAGTGCTTCGCTTTCTGTTAAAGCAGTTTTTAGAAACACTGCGTGATCGTCGTAAAGACAATATCTCACCATGCAATTTTCAGAGCTCATCCGTCAGGGAATCCAATTTAGAATTATTACACATATTGACTGACACAGATGAAGAAACTGCGCTTACCTGAGCGGGTATAACTTCCAATATCCGATCGACAATGCTGGCAGCTTTCGAAGAATCTAGCGGCTCAACAGACGGGAGAACAGATTAAATATTTGGTGGCATTTGCTGAATAAACAACTCTACTAACGAGGCGAATATATCGTGTTTTTCAGCACTTATTTCCATGGCACAAAGCAATTCTGCTCGTTTTCTGTCTCCAGGTTGTTCCCCGGTGAGTAATTTCCGGAATTCCTTGCTACTGATTTCCCCACAACGCTCTGCAATGACAGCTTTTAGGTCTTCATAATAAGAATCAGTGCACTCCGGAAGTATAATATTTCGAACGAAAGAAGCAATCTCCGGTGGCAAATGAGCGATGCAATAATTAAACTTAGTCTTGGGATCCGTATTTAGGCTTTGGTGTGGCTAAAGTAAAAGTTGATTCGGATATAGCAAACCACAATGCAGAATCAATGGGATTGTAAATCGCTAACTTTACGGCTGCTGTTTCTTCCATGGTAGTGGTTGTAATGAAGAAAACGAAAGTTTTGAAACAACCAGGTTTTGGTTTGAATTTGAAACTTCATGCATGTGGACGGGTCACCACTGTTAGTGTTGTTGTTGTGACTTGTGTTAGTTTCTACTATAAGACATGAATTCATAGTGCTAAAAACAATCAACTTTATTAATAGAACTTATTCATAAAAACACAGAACACACGATACTCGAACTTTACAGAACTGATGTGTAAGCTGGTGTCGCAAGCAGCTATTACGAAACATGTGACATCAGCTGGCAGTACGCGCAGCTGAACATAACAAAAAGCAGTTATAACATAATTAAATAATCCTCGTAGGCATGATACCTTTATAGAGAATTTATCTGGCGATTTATATTCACGTCAGTATCACAAGACTCCATGCAGCCAGCCTAATCATTAGCCGAAATAATATTTCTAGCATTTCCGCGGCTTTAAAGCAACAAAACATGGGCCGAATTCCATGTATTCTTTAAGTACATTGGGGAATCATACTTACAGCAAATGATATTGTACAACAATAAACACAAAAAAAGAAAGATTGACCACAGTTGATGCATGGTATTCCATACAAGGTTGTGCAGCATTAACTTTTTTCAGCTGTTAGTCCCTGCTCGTTGGAAACATAAATTTTAAGAAGCCTTTTAACGCTTGCTGTCTTTGCCATTTCCTTATTCGCAGAGAGCATCAGCGAATAATTATTAGTATTTTAACTTATATATAGGAAAAATAACAAAGGGCGAAGTTTGAGGGTAGATTTGGTATCAAATGGTAGCTACGTGCTGAAGAGCTAATATAGTCTAAGTCTGCAGATAAGGAATAGTTGTTTTCAGTCAGAAGCAAAGCCTTATTCTAAAGAAATAATGGCGCATAAAGATTAACTACATGCGGAATATTGGTGGCTACAGCAAGTTCCGATTCTGGGCAACTGAATAAGATTACTGCAGGGAGCTTTTCTGAATGTGACACAATATGAGATTGAGTCTCTTAAAAGTCTTCCATAATGTTACCCCTCCTAGTTACTTTTAAATTATTTCCCATAATAAACAAACTAATGTACCTTTAAAAACAACAGCATTCTATATATTCGCTCAAATACCGCTGTTGCTATTAAACCCAGATCGCTAAATCACGCCTTCGTCAAAATGCAGTAAAAGATCCCCGCCATTGAAAAATGATGCAGCAAATGGAAATCTGTATTCAGTCTGACAAATTAAAAATTCTGCTGTTTAGGACTGCAGAAAATATCACAAAATGACAGTTATCACGAAAGATGCAAGGCTCTTCGGTACCCTTCTTCCCAGAGTGGACAGCGCCAGTTATCTGGGGACAATCTTTAATAGGTAATTCACTTGGTCAACTCACGTGGCCAAAGCTTGTGGAAAAGCATAAGGAATAATGTTCAAACTTTTCCCACTGCTTAAAAATGATCAGCTTTCTTTCAATTTGAAGATATGAATGTATACCACATCTATTAGGCCTATTATTACGTATGCGTGTCCCGCCTGGACTACTTCCGGCGAGATAGACTACAAAAACCTTCAGACTCTTAGAGTTACCCCAGGTGCCCCGTATTTTATAAGAAACAGGAGCCTGCACTCGGATCTAAAAATAGAATAAATCAAAGATTTCACCGCACGGTTTAATGGAAGATTTTATGAGCGAACTTTAAGGAATAACCCAGCAAATTTCGCAGAAATCCTGGAGTACGACATTCTCGAGGAAGATAGATTTTTTAGGCCCTACGCTACTCATTTTCTACGTACTACACTGAACAATCAGGATGACCCATAAGAAAACAGAATTGCCTAGTGCTTTTACTATTCAATTTGATACTGTGGCTTTGCAAATGTGTGAATTCTGAGAGACTACCAGCATCGACACCGACCAGTCTCCAGATCTTTCCGGCTTCAATTTTAGAAGCAAAGCGCTTCAATCGATGTTCTCCCCGTCAGGTACTTATCTCTTTTGGAGAATATTCTTTACCACTCCATCATAAGTCAGGCCTTAATGAGACTCTTTCAGTAACTGGCAAGAGTAGGAAACACTATCACCTGCTACAAGCCAGTATACGTACCAAGTATCAAAGTATCATATTCGTTCATATCTGTTGACTTGTTTCTATAGTCTGAATGTACATGTGGAAATATAAGCGAAAAGGAAAAATTGATAATTTTCACGGTTGATCTGTTACTTGGTTACGGGAAAGTACGTAAGGTCTCTCTGCTTTAGAAAGGATGCTTTCGTGAAGGGTTTTTCTAAGGGGAACTCTCTAATGTCGCGTTACCCAAATGAAGAAAACTTGGGAATATACCTGGAGGTGCATATCAGCGTTACGAGTACTACGAGTGCATATCAGTATTAGCTGTTCAGCCATTTCTGGGCATCATTTGATGAGATTTTTATCATTTACTTATAAGAGTATTTTTGTTACGTAGTAAGCTGTTTGTAACTAAGCAGATTACAGCTACTAATGTTTAGCCGTTTTATTCCCTCCATCTCTAGTGAACCCCATATTTTCAAGATAAAAGCATGCTTGGAAGGTGATTTTTTTCTCTTTTTTTACTTGTATTTCTCACTTATTTTAAAACTACCAGATAATATCTTGCACCTGCTGATTGGAGAAAATCGTTAACTAATCCTTGCGTCAGTTTACTGGTATTTTTATAGCTTTGCTGCTTTTATATAAGTTTTCACATATCTTTTAATCAAATCTATTAAAAGCTACGAACTATGAAGCCATTAAGCAGAGGTAATTTTATCCCAGTTTTAATAGTTCACGGTCAGAAAGCGTTGTTTTTATGCTTAAGTTACTCTTCAAACAATTGCAACTATGAATCATTCATTTTATATAGTTACGTAAAGGAAGAAATTTCTACCATTAAAAAAATTTGATGTCATATATTGCAACAGTTTAGTTGTCATCGAAATATACATGGTTCTGTGTCTATAACAATTACTTTTACTGCATGAGATATTACTTACTGTATGTACACTACATCAGTTTTAGTGCCTTTAATGAACGAAAGTTTACAATTTTTGTTAAGCATTCTTTATTTGCGAGATACTTTTTTAAAATAATTTAAAATGTCAGAGCGTTTAAATGTTTGATTATATTATTTTGAATCAAAACTCTTCATATTCAATCATGGAACACGATTTATAGAATATTTCTCCAAATTATTAATTATATCCAAAAATAAACATGCTTTCATACAGTTTGTTTTTGACTGAAATTAATGTACATTCAATGTTACTTTAAAATAAGAGGTCATTATCGAAAAGAGAAAATTAGCACATTACCTACTAAAACTTTCGCCTAAATTGAGAAGATGCCAGGAGAATGGAAGCAGCTGTGAACATTTGCATAAATTTGAAATGTAAATGCGATGACATTTTGATATCTCAAGCAAGTCAAATATCAAATTCTGTCCATTTAAAGTACTAAATTTATATTGTTTAAAAGCATTGCATGCCAAAACTAGATATTGTTTTTTCAAATGTACATTAATATATGAGAATGGACCAGTTGGACTAGATTTATTTTATCATTTCATTCTCACTCAGCTCTGCTTTTAATTACTATTGACGCTTTCCCTGGATCCTATCGAACATGAAATTCCTTTCGGTAAATTATGTTCAGATTCTTCTTCAGTATTGTTTCAGCTTCTATACCAATTTATTGTTCAATAATGCCGTCGTTTTCTTTTACAGTGCATTCTAGATAATATACGTTGACTGTTTCTGCAAATGAATAAGCTCAACGTAAAAAATAATAAGCTGAGCACAATACAAAGATGATTTTGCCATACAATTTTAAACAGTATGGCAAAATCATCTTTGTATTATAAGCATATGATGAAATTACTTGTCGTATGACGAAATTACTGAATGGATTTTGAATCGTATGGCAAATTCTTATTTCTACTCGTGTTTGCGCAAATTTACTCCAAACGCTTCAGTTTTTCTGTACTGAGATATTTCTGTTAAAGCTAAATTGTTTTCAGATCGGTAAGATTTCAAATTTTTAGGAAAAATAGCCCATATTGAAATTTCGCAACGTCATAATGTAGCTTTAAATGTATATTTAAGCCAACAAATTAAAGTAAATGTTATAGTTTCCAGTCAATCACCTGACCAAAAAATGAGATAAAATAGGACGAATAGCCGTAAAAGCGAATTTTTAAGATTTACGTGAAGGTATAAAACGTTTTCTTCTACTAAGAAAAATAAATTCAGGATGAAAGTAGTGGTTTTGAGTCCGGCTCATTCGTCAAACTCTTGTGCTTATCAAACATTTAATCATTGACTTGTGCACGGCCAGTTTCCATCTAAAAGCAGATGCTCAACAAGATGCAGTAACCATGGGTTGAATTTAATATCATGGATTAGGAGAAGGTAGGACTAGAACACTAAAATTAAAGGCACAATGCATAGACGGACTGATCTGTCATCATGCAGTAGTTGTTCACAGTCTACAGGTAACACTCAATGAGGTATATGGACGATTCGGATTCTTTAACATCGATGCAGACAAGCTCTTGCAGATTATTTCAGGCAGATTTAGTATCAAGTTCTCCTTTATGAATACTTCTATTAAAGCCAAACCATCGTTGTAAATGCTTGCGGTTATATCGCGCTAAAGCTACCTGAAAGAGATGAAAGAAGTGATGATGATCATCGAATGAGAGTCTGGACACTGCTCTGTCTTTGATCTAAATTGTAAATTGAATGATGTCAGTTGCAAACTCAAAGATCAGCTCTGTTGCCAAGTGGTTGGCAACTGAGTTGGTCATCTGCCACTATCAGGCGTGAACGTTATCATCAGAAATGCATACTGTTGCATAATGGATGGCATTTTGATATGCTGATGCGATACATCGCATCCTTTATTAAATTCTCAAGAGATTCTTCCTCCAGAATGATTCCCCAAATATTTCGCAGATCCAGATTTTATCGGACATTAAAGTTTTGGCAAAAAAGATGAATTAGGGATTTGACAAATGCTACCTTCGGGACAGAACTCGAGCACTTACTGAATTAGTGATATGTAGAGTTAATGACATTGTCAATTCAAATGGTGTCTTTAATGCTACCCGAGCAAATAGTAAATTGAGACGTATAATTAATTGTTTAATTAGGTTTTTAGAGAGCATTTATTTCTTTTTTCATTTTAGAGTAAATTTCCATGTAGAGTTTTTACAGATTATTTCTTTATTTATATGTCAAGCTTTATTTCATTTCTATCATTCATCATTGGTGTGTATGTTTCTATAAAAGCTGTTTCCGGTTTCTTTAATTTTATTAACTATTCTATTTGACCCTTGTGACTTAGGAATGCAAAAGTTTAAAGTACCCAAAAGAGATATGCGTTAGACCTATGGAAGTAACCCGACCTTTTCGAACATGCCTAGAATGTATATTAAGGAAAGAGGTCAACGAAACGGTTTTGTCAGCCTTAAATCTAGATCACTAACTTCTGCACTTGAAAGGATGCCAAATCATTTAATGATGCCACTGGAAACAATAGTGCAGTAATGAGTGAATCACATAACCATAGACGTCGAAAGACCTACAGGTGTTTGTTTCAATTATTGAGGCAAATTTCTCTTTCCTGTTTAAAATTTGTTAACATGTTCAATTTGTTATAAAGTTAAATTAGTTTCCAACAAATGCTTTGTGCATAGCAATAGTTATAGGGGTGGTTTGGTGATAGAAATGTTGCAAAATGTTTGCAAAGGTTTTATTAATTTAATGCCGTATAATTTATTTAATCACTTTAAGTGAAATGAATTTTTTTAAAATTAAAATACACTGATTAGGTTTGGAATGTAAATTTTATCATATAGTGAATATTATCAATATAGCACAATAAAATCAGCTCTGAATCTGAACATGCCCACCAGCGGCTGAGCAGTAAAGTCGCTGAGTATTAGTAGTTCGACCTGGATTTGATTTCAGGCGAAAGAGCTTGCTGCATGAACGTTTTTGTCGTTTCCCATGTGTAACACTAATACTAGCAAATTTCAATTAAAAGTCCTCCATGAAAGTCTTCCGTCTTCTCTTTGGCATATAGCTTGCATGCTTTCCCGTTATCAAACAAACCAAACTGAATTTGAATACGCTCATTTGAAAGTCGATTTAGATATAGATAATTAATATCAATTTTTGCGACGGGGAAGATATAAAATCCCGACATATGGTTCGCATGACCAGTATACGTCGCTTCCACAAAATTGCTTTCCCGGCTTTCATTTTTTTTTTATGTTGGGTCGTAGGCATGTACTTCCAGTTACAAAAATATTTTAAATGATGCAAATATTCATGTTGTGTAATTTTTTAATTACATAAAGATCAGCTTGTAAAAAAATATGAAACCTAACTTTTATACGCCTCCCGATTCCTTTACTTATATTTAGGAAAATGTTAGAGACATAATAACCTCCTAAAAAAAGTTTGATCCCCAAGAGAGCGAAACTTTACTGAGATATTTAATTTTAAATTTTGCGATTTTTGATGTCATTTTCAATTTGCATTTAAGGATCGGTCAACAAATAAATTTGAATAATTCGAGGTTGATTTTTTCCTCTGAATTGACATTCAATGATATTATTTTGCGATTTGCTAGTGTCTTTGATTTTTAAATTTATTAAAGTTATTACATATGGTATGCCGAAATAATTTTCACCAAGTAATTTATAAATTTTCGGCTTAAAAATACGTTGTTCATATGCTCGTGAAGTTTTATTACTTTAGAATCATAATTTGGTAATCGCACAAAAATTTTTTTCACTACAATGCAAATAATACTGCAAGTTGGCTACGTGCCAGTACTGAAGCATGTATGTATTTCCTAGAGCCCAAATTCTGTAATATTCAGAGAAAAAGATGTCCATTTTGAAAAAAAAAAGTTAGTGTTCAATACTTTTCCTACTAATCTGTATAAAAATGAGCGTCACTTAATCTCTTAACTTCCGAAACTTTTTTCTAACCTGTTATTTTATTTTAAATTCTTACAATTATAATACGGCCCCTGAATATGATCTCCGATTTTAATATTAAATATCACGGCCAATTTGTGACGTACGGATATCAAACTTATTTTTTTCTGCTTTTTATAACGAATATTAAATTTTCCTGAACGTAAGTATAAGGACTGGAGGAACTTATAAAATGTTAGATTTAGCAAATTTTCCAAAAGTGATTCCTTTAAACTTAAAAATACCAAAACAGGAATGTTTGAATCGTTCAAACCGTTTTTGTTGCTAGAAGTATATTACTATAACCAACGGTTGCGGAAATAAAAGTCAGATGAGAATTTTTGTGGATACGGTGTATGGTTGGTTTGGTTGGTTTGATTGTAGTAAAGGACGCTACGGCTATCTGCCTAACAGCAGGCATGTCGTCGTGGAGAATTTCCAAGAGAAACTAGCTCATATTCAAGCTAAACATGGGAAAAACACGAAAACGCCCATGTAGCCATTCGGTTTGCTTGGAATCAAACCCAGGTCTAACTAGCAGTATTTAGCGAATTTAGTGCTCAACCGCTGGTGGGCGGACACAGTGTACAGATATTCATTGTCCTCATATGTAAAAGCTCGCTGTTACCTACCATTTTAGCAGTAAAATCTTACACCATTCACGCAAAATATAGTGGTTTAGAGTTTTAACTAAAATTTTTACTTTAATTTTCGATACCTTTTTGTATTTAATTTATAAAGCATTAAAAATAATCTAAATTTAAATACAGGCGTATGTATTTTCCGAGTTTTGGAAAGGGTGAGAGTGATCGTCTAGCAATGTGAAAGGGGTGCATAGGGCAAAAATTAGTTAGAAACATTGATCTGTAGGAAGGTGAATAAATGGCACGGTACTCAGTATTACTTCTGAATGTGTTAGAAAATTATGTTAGGTAACTGACGTTTAGTTATTAGTAGTTAAGTAAAATAATTGGTCAGTTAGTTGGTATCATTTTATTAGTTCATATAAAAAAGGCTTTATAATCTTACAATTTATTCATTGATATTAAAAATTCAATTTAAAAATTTTAAGCATTTTACTGTCTAAAAGGTCAAAAACTAATATTTAAATATTATGCCTGTCCTAATTATTCACTAACACAATATCTGGTTTTATTGGTTTTATCACGTTTGAAAAGGAGTATTTTGTTTTATTAGAATATTACAAAACATACGAAGGAAGAATAGAAAAGAAAAACAATTGTAATAAATTTGATTATTTCTCACTAAGTTCTTTAATAAATTTTCAAAAAAATATTTAAACGTTCAAAATATGAGAAAAAGCTATCATTAAAAAAAAACTTTGCAAGCAGCAACGTTTGATTTTATTTGATTATGGTAAAGCATGCTAGGGCTTTCTGCGTAAGGGGATTTATACCTTCGTGAAGCACTTTGTAAGAGCAGCTGGCTCGTATCCTCTGAAAGTAACAAGAAAACTAGTGAATTTTTTTAGGTGGATTGGATCATTTGCTTTTTGCCTGTTCTTCGCTCGTGAGTAACTTATAATTCTTCTCATACTATAAGCAGTTTTAGATTAAAACTTAAAAAACCCTTCACAGTATCTGTCTGATATTTATACATCTACCACTTTCAACCTCCTAAATTTGCGTATACATATTCCTTAATTTGCATAAATTATGTAAATATTACAATAGTTAATGAATTTTAATTCTTGTTCACTGATGACAAAATGTATGACTAAAATATTTCCCTTCTCATCATTTTCTGTAGCATTTCTGAGCAGTCGTTTGTAGGTCATTTTACACTCATGGACAAAAAAATTAGCGCACCAAGGAGTCGTCAAAATGAAACGAAATTTTACATACGTAATGACTGCTTTGATATAAGTAAATGATAAGGAAATCAAAGAAAAAGGATAATTTATTTCAGAGAAAAAGACAAAAGAACGGAGGAGTTAATACTCCGTTGGACCCCCTCTAGCGCGAATGCACGATGCGATACGATCGGGACAAGACATCATACAAGTTCTGTATGATGACTTGAGACATTTCGTTCCATATTTGCTGTAACCTTGCCTCTAGTTCGTTCAAACTCGTGGGATGCCCAACTCGTCGTCCCAAATGATCCCAGATATCCTTGATTGGAGACAAATCTGGGGATCGGGCAGGCCAAGGAAGGGTAGTAACAGTGCGGAGACAATCTTGTGACACCCTTGCCGTATGAGGCCGAGCATTGTCTTGTTGAAAAATGGCTCCTGGGAGCCGTTGCATGAGTGGCAACACATGTGGTTGCAGGATTTCATGAACATATCGCTGGGCTGTCATGGTGCCACGGAACAATACTAGGGGTGACCGTGTATTGTAAGCAATGGCACCCCATACCATCACACCAGCTGTGGGAGCGATGTGTCGCTGTACAGCAAAGGCAGGATTGAGACGTTCACCATGGGCTCTCTACACACGAACACGATTGTCATCACTGCCGAGATTGAATTGATTGAATTCGTCACTAAAGACGACCTGGTTCCATTCCGCTGCAGTCCAGTTTCCTCGTGCTCGACACCACTCCAAACGAAGGCGTCCATGGGTGGGCATCAAGGACAGCACACGTAATGGGTACCGCGATACCAATTGTTCTTCCGCCAGGCGCCTTCGTATGGTTCGAGAAGACACAGGGGCCCCTAGTGAAGGAGCTACCTGTGCCTGGATGGCAGACGATGAAGCAGTTGGCTGTACGCGTGCATTTCTTACGATCTGGCGGTTTTCTCGACGACTGGTCTGTCGAAGGCGTTCTGAGCCTGGTCTTCGTGTACATGACATCTCTCGGGTCCACTGGTCCCAACACCTCCTCACAACACAATCAGAGCGGCCTAACTGACGAGTTACTCGCCTAGCTGACCACCCAGCTTCCACCATCCAGACGATTCTCCCCCTCTCAAACTGCGACAACTGCTCATACTGTCTTCAAACACGGCGTAATGGCATGTCTACCTCAGCTCTTCCTTTGTAAATCATTCAGCACATTCAAACAAAGCTTTGGTTACCTGTTTCATACTCCACAGAGTACGACGTTCAACGCCCTTTACCGGCTATACGTAATGCGCAATCAGGCTGCATTTCTAATCATTTGCATATCTCCCCGACATGTACCTTCATTGCAAATTTCGTTACGATCCCGCAATTATTTCTTGGTGCGCTAATTTTTTTGTCCATGAGTGCAGATAGGATATTGTGCGAATAATCTTAATAATTCACCCTTGTTCAGACGGAGGATAAGTGTGAATAATAGTTTCGCACTAAATTCTTAACACTTTGTTTCCTACTATAAACAAAGCAAAATTTCTAGAAAAAATAGGTGTTTATTAATTGTTCAATTTATGAGGTACCAAAAGTGGACGCAACCCGACACTCGCATAACCAAATAAGTTGGGTCTTTTGGTCACAAAAGTCCACGCTCAGTTTATGAGGTATTTTCTCCCTCCTTCCAGTATGCCTTCGTAGTGTAACAGTTAGCACACTCGGCGCGCATTCGAAAGGTCCAGCTTGGAGTCCCGGCGAGGGTATTGCTCGTTTTTAATGTACTCCTGCTTCAGAATAACCTAATGACTCTAAAGTTTGACCAATAATTATAAATAATATCCGATTGTCTAGTTCTGTTAGTATCATTATTCCCCGAAATTTCTGCATTTCTGGAAGCGCTACGTATTTTTGTTTCAAACGTTTCTAACATGACCGATATGTTTTCCAAATTTGGTGACAATAAGGATCTAATTCTTCAGGCGTCTTCTGCAGGAGTATTCATTATCATCAACGTTCGGCACTGAACCATTATTTCGAACCACAGAATGTTAAACTTGAATAATTCAATGGCTGTGTGAAAGAGAAACAGTTATTATTGCTATGAAATTCCAAACCACTTCAATTACGTGTAAATTCAAATATCATATTGTTCACTTATCAATAAAATTCGTCATTTCATCATTTAAAAGAAAGCATGATAGCTGATTTTGCTTAAATGTATTGATTTCGAAAGGCTGGACGTGAAATGGATATGCTTAATAACCATAAAGTACAAATTTGATTAGCGACACTGGCCGCCTGTCGTTGGTCCCGGATTTGATAGTGTGAAGGATCCTCGGTTTCATACCCGAGTGTACTGCATGAGAATTTTGCCGGAGCTTCCCCTTACTGGCTGGTGTAAAAATGATTACCACACGTGGTGGTTCGCCATGTTTTTGTTAATTAGGCGGTTAAATGACCGATGGGTTTGGCCTCTCTTGACAAATGTTTCCTAAGTAGCCCAACGTAGTTATAACGACGTAGCAAACGAGCCGCGGATGATGTTTCAAAGATTTTCATATTCTGTCGTCTCATATGCCCGCGAATTTTAACCATTTTACTACCACTGCAAAGACTTGAATTTTCCATCTTTATGCAGAGCACTTTTGACGCAGACACATCAATTTCATGTCTTTACATAGAGCAAAGTTTAACGCAAAATAGATCGATTTTGCGTTTTTGGAAATTATATTTTCGTCGTAAAAAGATATGATGCTATGCAATAACGACATCCTATTGCGACGCCTTAACGACTTTCTAGTGTCTGGTTTAATTTAATTTTTGTGATTCATACGAAGGCTCATTATATCGCCTTTTTGCAAATACAGCTTGTTTTATTAGACGATTATATTTATTGAAAGCATCCAACTTAATTTTTAAATTCGTTGTTTTTCTTGGTGTGTCCTAAAACTCAGTCATATACCTACTTACATTTTCTTTTGACCATTTGAATAAATTGCATATTTATTTAACATAAAATTACATATTTTAACAAGCTATTAATTAGATAAAAATGATTATTTAATTAACTTGAATAAAACTAGTTCCCTCCAGCAAACTCCAGACCCTCCAGCATGCACTATAAAATACTTAATTACTTGAAAATAATTGGGAATAACTGCCTATTTCTTGATTTTTATTATTTCTGTTCATAAAAATGTTGAGTTTAAAAAATAGATTTTCGGTGAGTTCATTTTCCGCAACAATATCTCGTGAAATAAAAATTTGATAAATTAATTTAAATATTAAATCAATTTATAGTAAAATATCATTATTTATTTGTGCTGAGTTTTATGTACACTCGTGAACAAAACTGAGAGAATCTGCAAATTATGTCTATATTTACGAAACCTATTGCAGTATAAGTACTAATTACGCCGCCGAAAAATCATGCAAATACTCAAAGTCGAATACGTAAGCGTGCACGAGCCTGTTTCCGGAGCTGGTGATTGTGTTCGGATATCAGCGCACGAAGGGCTTTCTGCGATTTGTGTGCTCGTACTCCGTCACGGTATTCGCCATGTTTCTCGCAAGAGTTCGGAAAATTTTATAACGTTATAAAGTATTTTTCCCTCCCTCCTGCATGCCTTTGTTGTGCAATGGTAGTATACTCGGCGTGTATTCGAGAGGTCCAGGTTCGAGTCCCGGCGAGGGCATTGCTCATCTTTCATGTACTTCTGATTCAAAAAAAACCTAATGACTGTACAAGGCAACAAGTAAAATAAGTAGCTACGAACAAGTGAATGGCAGAATGATATGGAGAATTGTCGGTAGATTGGAGGCAGGCTAATCACAAACGCAAGTGGCTACATAACTCAGTGTGACGCGCATATTCACAAAGCCTACAGACCGTTTCTGCTATTGTTTGCTCTGATTGGTTGAAACAGGAAAAGTAGGGTTACAGAATCTTGTGCTTGGCGACTTTTGTTTCATTGCCTTTGCTATTTGTATATCAGCGTGGTGTACCGAAAAGCGGGCGATTGTTGGAGAAGGAATAGCAGCTCAACGGTACAGAGCACGAAAAAAAAAATTCTCTGACTCCTAGATCGGGGTTTCTAATCCCGTTCGTATCTTTTACAAACTCTCACTGCACGGACTTATTTTTGTTTTTATCCTCACCTTATTGAATGGCTTTGTTATTATTGGTCTTTTCGCCTTCGGGCGCAGAGTTAAAAATTTAACACTTTTATTTTCTCTATTTTTGTTAAGGGTAATTTTTTTATTTTTAATTGCTGGTTTGTACTCTTTGTAGTAGAAAGTAGTTGCAAGATTACGATCCAAGATCCCAAAAAGCGTTACAATAGAAATAGCGCATAATGGAATAAAATATAATTTTAGTTATACTTACTCATAATTTAAGTAAAACGAATAGGTATCCGACGCCCTTAAATGTTTTCATTTTGTTTATTTTTTTAATATTATTTTATTTGTATAATTAATGCGCTATGTAAATTTACATAACAGACTTTCTCTAACAGAAATGACGAAAAAAGCACATATCCCATTTCCATGTAAGTACTTTTTCTTGCAAAACAATTATCGTACTTTTAACAGTTTAAATTCATTCTTTAACCAAATGCAAATAAACTATTAATAAGATCAGTAGGTTATTTAAAATATGTACCACACAATTCAACTTAGCTTTCATTCATAAAATAAAAAAATTATCGAATGAAATAAACGCTGTTTCTCCTCGCTTTTACTGGAAAGCCCACAAGATATGTTTGACGTTAATTACGAAGACTGCAAGGCGATAACTCACTATTCCAAATATGACCGCCAAGCAGATGTTTTGTCCAATGAGAGCAGACCGTAGGAAAAAGGTCTGTAGGCTTTGTGAATATGCGTGTGACGCCCACTATCATCTGCAATTTGTGAAAACAGTTTCAGGACACTAGGTCGATACTGAGAAGACCTGGACAAGGTCGACTAATATCCACAATGGCGAATGAGGATCGTTATTTGAAACTGGACGAGACGGAATTGCTGCATCTTCGCAGCTCTCACTTGAGCTGCATGCTGCCACAGAACTCGAGTTTCACGATCTACTACAGTTGTCCGAAGGCTTCATGTGACAGGATTGTATACCAAAAGACTGCTTGCGTCCCGCTCACTATAGCACATAAGACAGCACGTTTAACATGCTACAGACAGCATGCGCCTTAGATCAGACTTCAGTGGAGCAATATCCTTTTTACAGTTGCTTCGAGATTCATCCTGGACACTGATTCTTGGCGTACTTATATCTGGGGAGAGTCTGGAGCCCAATACCGTCCGTACCTCAAGAAAAAGAATCATTATGGTAGTGAAGGTGTAACGATCTGACAGACGTTATGTTGGACGGCCGCACAGCCCTGAATTTGTTCGTCAAAGGCTTACGTTCCTGACTGCTTACAAATGGGAGGTCTTAGAGCCCTATGTTCGACTTCTTAGAAGCTGATTTGGGCGTGGATTTCTGTTATTGGAAGACAAAGCTGTCAACATAGGGCTCAGCTGGTCGACGATTACCCGGAAAGTGAGAATATTTGTCGTATGGATTGGCCAGCCAGATCTCCTATACTTGACCCTATATATCTGAAACGCTCTTAGGAGGGCAGTTTCATCTCACCAACCACCTCGGAGAACCGTCCCAGAGCAGAAAACTGCCTTGCTGCAGGATTGGGATTGGCTGCTACAGGGACTCTTCAACTGCCTTCTGTCCAGTATTGCCGTCATGCTGCCCGACCTGTCTGTCTGTGAGAGAGGACCATACCCCATATTATTTTCAGTTCTATATTACAACGCGGATTTCGGGCATCCATCCGCTAAATAAATAAATAAATAACACATAAAATGACTTTTGAATAGTAAATTATTTATGTTAATTCATGGCAAATTTCATTAAAATCTATCAGAATCGGTTTTTCAAAAAATCGAGGGCACAATGCTTTTGAAAAACAAAAATATTTTAGTTCCAGAAATATTTTATGAATTTTTTAAACTTAAATTCACCTGTCATGCTATATCAATGACGCTTAGTTTAAAGTAAGAAGATGGTACGATTTTCTAATTCTGATTTCCCCTCTTGTACGTAATTTCATAAATATTTTATAACAGAAGTAATATGGAAAACATATAATAGGAAATTGCTTCTTACTAAGAATGCTGACATTAAAGATTATGACGAACTTCAGAGCAGTCCAAAGCTTCACATAATATTCTGTAAAGGAACTATCATAATCAAAATTCACCTGAAAGTTCCGAAATCAGAAATCTTTCATTCATATTTTACAAAATAAGAGTAATTTTTACTTATGATAAAGCTCATCAATTAATATAACAAGCATGTAAATTTAAATTTGCAATTCTTGAAATTCAGAAAAATAATAATATGAATTTTTTATGTGGCTCCTTCCTATAAACTGATTCACAAAATTTTCAGCATCAGGCTTTGATTATTTTACTAATAATTCTTTTAGATTTCATACATAAGCTGCGATACAGTTAAAATAATGATATCTGTTAATAAATAGCAACTGAAATATGATATATGAGCTTTATTAGTTTTTCTTCAAGTGTTAAATTGAGGGGAAATTTATTTAAGGTATATTTTAATAACTTATAATAGATTCAAAATTACAGGAATTTGTTATAGTATTTAAAAAATCAATATTATGGTACTTATTAAATTTATAAACAGAGTTTGTTCTTCATAATATATATTCCAAAGAAATTATTCTAAGCATAATTTTCAAATTAAATTACGTAAGGACTATTTAAAACCTGATACAATTTTTGCTTTCTTTGAGTCAATTATCAGTTTGCTAAGTACCTCCTTTTATATAACAGAATACTTATAAAGCAGAAAAGTCTACGGTTCAAACAAATGCTTTATTTGCTTCTTTTTAACATTTAAATAGCTAATAATTTTTTTTTCAAATTTTAACGGCATGCAAGTCATAAAAACGCAGTATATCACTGTGTTTATATCCAATAACAAAAATTCCTTTTACAAGTTTGCATAAGAAAAGTACAAATGGTAAAAAAATTCCCATTTTCAATCAGATGGCAAACATCTTTAATACATATCTGTAAAAAATGCTTTTCTTTGTTATTAAACCTTTTATTATTAGAACATTTGTGCAAAATTTTCATACAACAGAAAGTAGACATTTTTAAAATGTATATGCATGCACGTATGTAAACACACATTACTGCAAAATTATTTGTGTGACATATTATGATAAGAAGAATATAAAAGCCTAAATAACAACTGATACAGTTTAAATATCAAGCTCCATACAAAACTAATCAGAACTTACTCTTAAGTTTTCTTTAATGAAATATATGAGTTATTCACTGATATTTTAAAGGAAACATTCTCTTTCAATACAATCCCATAAAATATCCATCAAATGTAAAAAATTTTCTGTTTTCACATCTTAAGCATAACAACTAAGTAAATATAGACCTCATAATTCCAGTGGAATTGACAAATGCTTATGAAATATATAACATTAGAAAATATTTTATTAATTATTATGATCAAGCACTTATTCATAATTACGAACTGGATATATTATAGATTAAGCCAAATAATCTCATATCAATGTACAGGATTTATAATGCTAGAAATCATTTATTTATTACAGAAATTTTATTTATGAGTTAATTATTCCCTTATTAATTAACTGCATTTTATTTTAAAAAATTACAAAATAGAAAATGCTCATATCAGTTGAATATATTATAAAGTAAATATATTTCAGATTTTATCAATTAGATATAACATGTAGGTGAACTTATATTATAAACTAAACATACTATTTTAAATAATATCAATTAAATATGCTGCTACATTATTAAAAAAAATTCATAAAACATGCATTTCTTGTCTTTAAACTGCCTAATTAATTAAGCATTTAGAGTTTGATTACCCTTTAAACATAAGATTTTCGTGTCTTATTAAACGACAGCACTCTCTGAACAGTATAAGGGAGGCTATATGGAATTAAAGTTCTTATGCTTTGAAAAATTGCAACAGTTGTCATGTTTGATGATTAGCGCATTGTAATATAATGCAAGAAAAGCAGCATTCCAAAAGTTTCGGCAAGTGTTTGAATTTGGTTATACCTTTTCTACATTTAAACTGTACCTAACAGCAGGGCGTAGGATTGTTCTTTCTGCATATTAAAAAAAATTATCTATCATGTCTTTCTATAAACCATGGTTTCAGAAAGTTTCTCGAAACTACTTTTACTTCAGCTAAAAATGAAAGTTTTAACTGATTTATTCAGCAAACAAGTACTTTAATCAATGCATTAGTTCTATGTTCTCTCATGTAAATGAATAATATATTACAACTCTGGAATAGGTTCATAAATTTTTCAATTTTCAAAACAAATCCATTTAAATCAACCAACTAACAGACAGTAATACACAAGTAGATTCTGATATGTTTACTTAATTTATTTACGATAATGCAAAGAAAATTTTCATTAAACTACTCAATAATGATCAGATTAATAACAAGCAACATTTTCTATGATGCTTTGAAAACTTGCATAAAACAAGGTGTAGTTTTTGCTGTTTATTATAAATTGTATGCATGAGTATGGTAGAATATCAAGTTCAATTTGAAATTTTATTTCATACAAAACATTAAAGCAATTTTTAAGTGCAAACTGATATAAACCATAGCTTTTATTTTACAACAGAAAAGCAAAAATGTCAAAATTAAAAGTTGTAAAGAGTTGCGCTGGATATCTTCTAGACTTCATCATCGTGACAGATATCGCTGAACTTTTAAAATAAAAAAAGCAGAGAAATTTTCTGGAGAATTTCCAAGTTTCTGCTAATGAATGAAATATTTGTTGAGTGAAAATATCAGTTTGACTTTGAGAAAATGAAAACCTACATAAGTATCTTATATGAACCGCAGACTGAAAAAAACTGCTTGCGATGCATTTGAAATCTTCCTACAAGAAAACAAAATTGTTTCAATAAAATGCGAATTTTTAAAAATCCGTTTACACCGATCTGGTACAAAAAGTGCGATTTAAGGTAATGATTTAAGGTAATTTAAATAATGCACTTAGAATTTCAAAGTAAAATTTTAATTACAATATTCAATACTACACTTAGGATTCCAGTATAAAATTTGAGGCATAATAGTTAAATAATAAGGAATTACTTAGATCGAAAAGTGAAATTTACCAGATTTGATATATAATGAAGCATTTTGAATATTTACATACGTTTGTTGTTGCTGTTGCAAGGGGTGAAACCCCGGCCCCGCGGGCCGAATTAAGTTCAGCCATCAGGCCATAACGGGCCAACCCAACAAAAAATAACGGAGAACATCGAGCCAGCGATGTTCCATAAGATTATCCAATCAAATCAGAATTCCTGTCGTTTCTCTATTCTGATTAATTTTCATAATTTCTTCAGCTACTTGTTTAAATTTCTCATAATTTTCAAAATTACCATTTATATCAAACTGGTGTCTCTGAACTGTCTCCAATAAAACTACAAGATTCAAGGAACTGGTAATTATTACCTTTTACTTTACAAAATTGACAGTTTTCACTTTTTTGAAGACCAAATCTCTTAAAATATGCGGGGAATCGTCCGTGACCAGTAATAATTTGGTCCATATTCATATTATTGAATATCTTTTTCCTTTTATTAATTTCCAAAAATTTTATATAATCATTATTTTTTCCAGACGATCCCATTTCGCAAATATCTCCTTTTTCATAATATTTAACAACTTTCTTTTCGAATACATCACTTCAGTATCTTTTTTTTCCTAAGCCTTGAACAGCTTCCTTTGCCAGCGTGTCCGCCCTCTTATTAACAACACATCCAACAAGAGCCTTGATCCAGTGTAAATTTATATTATGTACTTCATCCAAAAGTTTGAAATCATTTTTAATTTGGTTTATTAATAAATTAGTAGTGTGTATATTAGAAATTACGCATATAGCAGACAAAGCATCGGAATAAATATCTCTTTTATGTCTGTAAATCATGTTTTCTTTAATCCATTTTAATCCATAAAAAATTGTTCTAATCTCAGCTTGAAAAACTGAATTCAATGGATCTAACGTATATTTTTGGACCTCTCTGTCCATACAAATAAATCACATGAACAGCCAACTTCATTGTTCATTTCCGATCCGTCTGTATAAATATGAATCTGATCTATATTCAAAAAGTTTTTATCAAATGTAATTACAGTCTTTTCGGCCGGAGGGGTTTCCATATCACAATATTTATGAAAAAATTCCTTCTTTATAATCACCTCTTTAATCTCCAATTCGTCAATAAAACCATTATCCAATAAAAATTTATGATAAAAATACCTGTATTTTATTGAGAGAGGGGGCACACAGGCAAGAATACATGCCACCGGAAGTTGAAACTGTTCTAAATACTCTAGTGACTGCTAGCAACCAGCTTCTCTGCTCTCAGTCCAGTTTTTGTCTCAGCTTTATTAGTTCTCCCGCTCGGACACCCCATGCACCAACACCATACATAATTATAGGAGTAATGACATTTCTAAATAAAAACCCCAAGGTGGTACTCTTTTGAGCAATAACATCAGATGAATATGTATTTTTATAATATTTTAACATACCGACACTCCTCATTTGAATGCATTTAAAATGGTCCATGAAATTTACCAGAATTGATATATAATGAAGTATTTTCAATATTTAGATACGGTTCTTGTAAGTTCAATTTACAATCAATAATGACCCCTTAATATTTGATCGAGTCCAAAACTTAATTCTTTTTTCATGAAACTTTAATCTAGGGGGTCTAACACATTTCTCACCCCCGGGGGGGAAAGGTCATATGTTTTTTCAATATTAAATTCAATGTATTCTTCATTACTCCAATCCATCAATTTTCGTTCCACTTCCATAAATTTCTTTTTAATGTTTTCCAACGAAACATCATAAATCAAGAATAAAATATCCCCTGCATAAAATATTATATCCAAATTATCCATATCTATATTTCTAATATATGTCTAATAAGTTTGTTGGCGATGAGGCTTCAAAACAGGGGAGCGCTGCACAAGCCCTGTGGACAACCTCGATTCAAGTGACTTTCAAGAATCATTTCATTCTGATTATCAAGGAGGACAATTTTTCTTGGACTAAAGTAGTTCTTAATTATCTTTAGAATTCCACCAGTAACTTCAAGTTTCTTAAATTCTTCAATAATTGAAGGCCAACGAAGAGAATCAAATGCCCCCGGACATCGAATGAGACCAGGGCCAAGTAAAATACCCTCTTCCTCTGTCCAATTTTATTTATCAAATGAAATAAGGCTTGTTCCGCTGAGCTTCCCTTCAAGAATCCGTATTGAGATTCAAATATATTATTAGTTGTATACATATAACAAGGGACCACTTTCTTTGGAAATCAAGATAAAATTTGCTATTTTCCAACGTCTTGGAAAAATTCTCAAATTCGAACATTTATTGTAAAATATAACAAAAAAAGAAGGATAGTTGAGAAACATCTCTTTAACATTAGGGACCCCGATCCCATCCAGTCCAGAAACACTCTGATTTCTCAATCACTACACAACCATAAAAATTTCTTGAATTGTAAACCGTTTTTCATTATCATCATTTTCTTCTAAGATAATTCGTGGATTGGTCTCATCTTCTTTTCCCAAAGTTTCATCGATCAAAATCTTACATTTGTTCTTTATTGAATTCTGTTCTTCACCAATTTTTTTATATAACATCATATTTTTTCATAACATCATATTTTTTATGTAACGTCATATTTTCTTTCCAGATGCTATTCGATAATTAATGTCATAGTTTTCTAATCAATGGAAATTTATCTATTTTATTTTTCTTTTTAGTAAATTTTACATTTGTCTTGTATCTGGCCAACTCCCTTTTATATTTAATTTTTCTAATACTTCTCAATTGTTCATCAATTTTTTTTCATTTTGAAAACTTTTTTCTCAGGGCTTTAACTATTCTTCTTTGTTTATCTAAATCAGAATTCCACCATGAATTATTCGGTCTGTGGTTCGAATGCCGCGAACGGGCTGGCTGCATGGGCGTTTTCGTGGTTTTCCCCATGTGTAACGTGTATACGAGTCAGTTTCCCTTAGAAAGTCCTCCACGAAGGCATCCCTCCCCTTAGGCAGATAGCTCTCGTGTGCTTTGCCATAATTGAATAACCTTAACCACCATGAATTATGCTTTTTAACTACATACCTTCTTTTTATACGCAAATATTTATCCATCTTTAGCTGAATTCTTCTTTCAAAGTCTTCAATATTTTCATTAAAGCTATCGTCACTATTTATTGTACAAATTTCATTTTCTCTTTCGAAAATATCAAGACTTATCTTTCTGCAAAAGCCATAAATTCGATTTCTATTTCTTGAATACCTTTTTAGTGCAATCAAAATAATCTTTTTCTAAATAAATATATCTATGATCACTCATAGCTTCTTCCTCTAAAATTTCCATCACTATTTTACTTATATCCAGTCCTGGAGAGACCAGAAAGAGATCAGTCCAGCCCACTTCTACTGGCGAAGAAAATATAAGAAGAGAGTACTTTTTATTAATTAAAATGAGAGTATTCTGTAAAATAAAGCCAAACGTTAAAAATCCTCTTGCATCATTATTATACTGTCCACAATTAAAATGTTTGGAATTAAAATCACCAAAAAAAAACTCCAAAAAGTCCTTTAAAACATTCTCTAATCTCGTTAAATGTTCATTCAGATCTTCAGCCGGTGAAGAGTAGACTGAAACAATACCACATTTCTTATCACAGATTTCAATTGTAATTGCAACAATAGTATCAGAGACAAAATCCACGATAAAATCTACTTGTTGGTTGACTACATAAATTGCTGCTCTTGCTAATTTATCATTTACAGTTCTCCACATACACTAACTTTTCTTGGTTATAATAGGGCTCCTGCACCGTAATTATATCAATGCCCTCTTTAATATTATTAATAGCAGAGAGACGGCATGTCGCTGCAGCACAATGGTTAAGATTAATATTGAAAATCTTCATATACCAAAATAAAATCCAAAGATTTAAAATACAAGTAGATATCATAAAATCAATATTTACAAATAAAATCAAAGCAAATATGTATATTAAAATGTATATATTTGCTTTGATTTTATACAAAATGTTTCACAAGAGACACCAGACAAGATATGTGAAAATTTAATTCTCAGTCTTAAACCTCTAATTTCAAGCGTAGGAAATAAATTCAATATACGCAATAAAACCCATAGCCCAGCCGCAGTAAATTAAATTCTAAAATCAAATCAATTCTCAATATACAAACGATCTAATATATATTTGACCTCTTTCTTATAGCAATCACAATTTTTGGAAAGTGGACTGTGATTCGGATTAAAACTGGAATTAAATTTCTCATTTGAAATTAAGCAATTTATACATTTAAATTTTTTATTTTGCAAAAATTCCTTTCATGTAATTGGGAGCAATTGGTAGATGTAATTTCATTTTTACAAAATTTGGAAGTCTGACCATATCTAAGACATTTGAAACATCTTTTAGGTTGAGTAAATAATTTTGCCGTGTACGCTTTCCAACCACATGTACTCTATTGCCTTCTAGCAGACTCGATTGACAAGAAGACCGAATCTGTAAAACTCTATGACTTATACTTCTCTTGATCCTTAACATTAAAATGAAATAGTGGGCGAACACATTCATTCACCTTGGCATTCACTGTATTCTTTCATTTTATTTATAAGCACCTCATCTTCAACCAGACTACAAATATTACATATAATATAATTTTAGGTTGAATAAATCTCTTTTTTCTTACAAATAATTTATCTTTTATTTATTTATTTATTTATTTGATTTTATTAAATCTCGTAATTTGGTGACTTCTTCTTTCTCTTTTAATCTAAACACCATTTCGCCATTCTGGCGTTGGTGTGAGCTCCTAACTCCTACATCTGCCTCTGCTAATTCAAAGTTTGCAATAAGTTCATTATATCTATATCAATTCCAGGTGATGTTGGTTTCACAATCAATTCATTTTCTCCCCAACGGTCGTCTCCACGATTTTCACTTTGTCTTCTGAGTTCTCCACCACCTTCTTTATCCACCAACAAATCCTTTATTTCATAAATATCATTTTTAATTTCTTGTAAGTCATAGACACGTCCATGTAAAAGATCAACTTCCACACTTTTTATATTTCTGGCTATCAATAAATCAACAGTTCTATCAACACCTTTCGTTACGTCATCGACAAGATCTTGCGGAATCCTTTTCACCTTTAGTTTTTCTGTAATTGGATGAAGGGTTTTAACTGCTAACATTTTAACTGCTAACAACACTTCGCTTGAATCATCTACATCAATCACGCTTATCGTATCGTTACCTATCAAATTTTTATTTCCCTTTTTATCCTTATTTACCCTTTTACTTTCTTCAAATTAAAAGACATTTCGCTCATAGCTGTAATAACTTCAATAAAATTATCAATATTTATTCAAAAACAATGTAACGTCAACATCAATTTTTCATTTCTCCAATTTTTTTATCCATTTCCCAATAAAACAACTAACAAAATCACAAAATTCAGTATACATGCAAAATAAACACTTAAACTTTATCAGACACGCACCAAGATAACATAAATAATCTGTCCAAAACGCTAATCAAATATCCACCCTGTCAGGTCCAGCTCACTTGGTAAGTTTGGGAGCTCACAGTTTAAAAACTACACCATGTAAATACAATAAAATGCATAATTCCCATACTGGAACATAAACAAGTCAATAAAACTAATTTTCCTATATTTTCAGAAGGTATTAAATCAAAAGCACTCTCCGTTTTCCAGATGTAAACAAACTACCTTCACGTTAGGATTCGTACGCTTGAAGTTTTTAATTGAGCACGAATTCCTAAATATACAATAAAAAGTCACACGAAACACTGAAATACATACCAAAACGACGAGGGATCGTAAATTAAACACTTTCTTGTCTTCACAAACAATATTTACCACACAAGATTTCAAATCTTAAGAGCTCATCAAACACGATGCCATAGACGTGGCGACATGCGCAGTAATGGTCACGGTGGAAAAGGTATTTTTTTCTGAAATATAAATAGATAAGTTTAATGTAAATATAACTCATACTTCTTATCATTACATTCATACGAGATTAATTCTTTAAAATTTTGGAAACTAATTACAAATATTCGAAGACAATTTTAAAATAGCTTAAGCAATCTTCATCACCTCCTTGCCATAACCTTGAATTTTTTCTACTAGCTTTATTATGTTAAGTATTTCCTGAAATAACTTGCTTCTTTCGTTTCAACTACCTTATTATTTGCATATTAGATTTAAAAGCACAACAAACTGTGTCTTTTATTAGAAAAATGTAATGCAAAATTCCGCATCAAATAAAAAAAATAAGAAACCTTAAACAATACTGATTGCTTTACTGATTTTACGTAGATGGAACATATAAGCGATACACATTTTCCAGAGCCGCGCTACATAACGTTTCGCCTGAGGCAAAGAGTTAAATGCGCATCATTAGATAGAATACAAGGTGTCCTGAAATAATATGCAAAGTAAATCAATATAAAAAATATTGCACTAATTTTCCAAGCCTTTTTAATAATATAATTTTTCTTTCTTGTTCACCGTTCAGGCGGCAAAGTGGTTAGTGACTCTGACTGCCGTACCGAAGTCTTGGGTTCGAATCCCGAAGAAGGCATTGCTGTAGTTTGTTCGTTTCTTCATAGGAGGCAATGGTGGCCCACCCACTTTATTCGTCCGGCCGCTTCCGGCTTTAGTAGTGGCCAACGCCAATAAACGAATAGAACCGCCACTGGGGGGAGTGGAATTTCTTGCTTTTAAAATAAGCAAAAAACATCAATAAAATTTTCAGCATCTACTTCATCACTTAACTGACACAGAGATGTTTATACATATTTAAGTTTCTCTTCATCTAATGAAGATATTATTAGCACAAAAGGCGTTAGCCCAGAAGGGCTATTAATTTCAAAACGGCATTTCAAACAGCATTAGTAGTAAGCGCCCGTACTCGGGTGACGGAAGTGACGTCACAGAAAAGGGGGCGTGGCCTCCGCCATCTTGGATTTCTCCGGAAGTGACGACACCAGCGCCATCTTGTATCACGTGATGGAATGACATCACCAAAGTTTCTTTTTTATTCTGTGGCAACGATTTTTTCAAAGTTTTTATTTTTTGTGGCAACGACACTATTTTTTTATGTTTGTGGCAACGAGTTTTTGAACCACGTGTTTGGCATGATATCCGTTTTATTTTATTATTTTGAATTATTTGACACGTGATTAATTATTTAATCCGTCATTATTTTTAATTAGTTTTAATTGATCCCATTATATTTTAATCCATTTTTAATGAATTTAATATCATTTTCCTTGAATTTTAAAAATAACTCTCCGGGCAGGATTCGAACTTACTATCTCTGACATGGGAGTCTGGCGCTTTACCCCGCGGCTACCGCCTCCTCTTTTCAAACTTGTTCTTTCACCTTGTCCACCCTCTTTGTCCATTTGACCTTGTACAGAGGGAACCGCCAAAATGTCACTAGGCTGAAGGATAGCGCATGCGCAAACCTCAACTTTCTAAGCCATTACTTTATTCTGTGCTGCTGTAAATATAAGATTTTCCCAGTTTAATTTTTTGCTTTATTATTAGGATATTTTTCATTGTTTTCCTTTTTTTTCTTCCTGTTCTTACTTAATTAAATTTATACGTTTTATTTTTGCAAATGTAAACTTTACTGTTGCAAATTAATGTTTCCACAATTTATTTTTACATTTTCTTTTCCCTTTTTATTTTGCAAAAGTTTTTTTTTTTTTTCAAATTTATCCCTTTTCATATTTTTACTTTAAAAACTATTTTACGTTTAACTTTCTTTTTTGACAAAAGTACAATTTATTTTTACATTTTCTTTTCCCTTTTTATTTTGCAAAAGTTTTTTTTTCCCAAATTTATTCCTTTTCATATTTTTACTTTAAAAACTATTTTACGTTTAACTTTTTTTTTACAAAAGTAATATTTATTTTTACAAGTTTATTATTTTTTTTTTTTTTCGCTTTTTATTTTAAAGAAGTTGTTACTACATTTTTCATTTTGTTTTATCCTTTTCTTTTCTTCTTGTACTTTTTTCTTCTAATTGATTTTATATATTTTGCTTTTGCTAACATAAATTTTACTGTCGCAAATTAAAGTTTCCACAATTTTATATCCGTCGAAGAAAATTTATTTTTGCATTTTCTTTTCACTTTTTATTTTCCAAATTTTTTTTCCCCCATATTTAATACTTTTCATATTTTTACTTTAAAGACTTTTTTACGTTTAAAGTTTTTGGTTTTTACAAAAGTAATATTTATTTTTTTCTTTTCGCTTTTTATTTTAAAGAAGTTGTTACTACATTTTTCATTTTGTTTTCAAAAAAGGAATATTTATTTTTTTTCGCATTTTCTTTCTTTTTTATAAATGTACTTTTTTTAAAATGTACTTTTTTTCTATTCTTTAAAATTTTTTCTTGTTATGTTTTTTTTATTTTACTCTTAACTTCTTTCTCTTGTTTTAAATACTTATTGATGTTACATCTCCATTTCCTTCTGGAGGTCTTTATGGATAACATTTTCTGGAACATTAAACAGTATTTTTCTATGCAGTTTTAATAAAACATTAGATTTCTTACTTTTCATACTACTAAAGAGAAGATACTCAGAACTTTTCCTTCTAATCTATTGCCCTAATTACTAATGACTGTACTAACTTTATGAAATACTACGCAAAACATTACGAATTCTCTTTT
>KK122529.1:4031-17752 GCA_000611955.2 Stegodyphus mimosarum
GAAAGAAAGAAAAATAATTTTTTTTTGCTTATGTAAGCTTTATTTAAAACTCTTACTCAATGTTGAACGAAAAGAGATAATTAATTTATGACTTATTTTATTTGGAACAAGAGATAAAAAAATTGTCTTTGTATATTTCAATTGTAATTTTATGTCAAGAATAATAAAAGCCTGGGGGCCAAAACGAAATCAAACAACAAAATTGCATTGTCAAAAGTACAAACCATTAACACATAAATTTATAAAGAGCGCCACGCGCTTCTGTTACTCGTGATAAGAAATTGTAAAAGAAATTTGTAAAGAGAGAATTGTCGATTAAACTGCATGATAAATTAATTTTCCTTAGTTCATTAATAATTTTACGAGTTTCAAATAA
The DNA here is from genome assembly GCA_000611955.2 of Stegodyphus mimosarum. Lineage (NCBI taxonomy): Eukaryota > Metazoa > Arthropoda > Arachnida > Araneae > Eresidae > Stegodyphus > Stegodyphus mimosarum. The sequence goes on from KK122529.1 coordinate 4,408, forward strand.
AAGCTGTAAAGCTAAAAGCTACTTGTAGACAAACATCGCTATAGCCTCAATCGATAGCTGGCGCCATCTGTTGCATGCAAACAAAAACACAAATTCAGCCGTAAAGTACGCGAAAAGTGTTGAGCGGAGAAAAATGACATTCATCAAAAAGTAAAAAATTTTGATGGATGTTCTTTAAAATCTATTTTTTATGAAAAATTTAATTTATACACCTATTCTTTCCTACACCTGTTCATTTTGTTAGTTAGCGCATATCATGTGTAAAGTAAATTAAAGTAGTACATATTTTTAAAATTATCATCAATATGAAACAAAATGCTGCATAGCACTTTTATTATATGCAGAATATTGCTTGAAACTTAAAAATTCAAAGCAAATTTGGAATTATTTTCTGGCAAACTAACTAAAAATCTCTACTTAAATCCTAATTTTGTTTTCATTATTTTATTCATTACTATTTCATTTTTTATTCAAATATATTTTATTGTAAACTTTAAGAGATGGATTCTTGAAGAAGCTTACAGGAGTGATAGATTTAAATATTCATTTTTATTTGAATGATACATTTCGGCCACAAATAACTTAGCACATTAATCGTACCCGTTCCAGAACATTTACATTTTTTTGAAATTTTGACTAAGTTCCGAATTAACTACATCATCGTTGCTTTGTAAAAGATAGCAAGAGGAAATGTCCGAATTAGAATGAAGAATTAAGGGGCTATTACAAATTTAAGTTAGAATTCGTTCATATAGTTCATGTATTAACACAACATCTATGTAGCGACATCATGCGCGTTAATGAAGCGTCATCCGTGAAACTTCTCGCATGCATTTTTCTTTTCGCCAGAGTGGCAACAGTAAGCCTTCGACAAGAAAAAGAACATTGACTGATTTTCTGTCTGTATTATTCTGTATCCAAAAAATGTAAATAAATATCAATCTTCTTGGAGGCAGAACAACGTTTAACATTTCCTAAATTCCAGACTTCCACAATCTATAACATCTTACATCTGTTAACACAGCATCTATAATATCTTAAATCTCCACTCATAAAACAAACAAAGTAGCGACAGTTCTATCAGTTTCGCTCGTGTAGTCAACAGCTAAAAATTAGACAGCGAGCGAGGAAAAATGTTAAGCTAATTTAGAATCCCACATTCCACCTTCCTGCTATGCGTCCACCTCGACGACATTATTCTACTCTTGACATCATAAATTATTGGTCATCTTACATCATCGGTGTCATGAATAAGCCGAAACCTGAAAAGAAATACGAAGGGAGAGGAGAAGATTGTGTGCTAAGGACAATATTGAAAGGAAACATCTTAATTGTCCTTCATCTTTGCAACTATAACATCGTCAACAGTCCCTACTATTTTTCAGAAATCTTCATCTAAAATGAAAAATATCTTTGCTCTTTAACATTTTTGGAAAACTTCATTTCATCTTAAAATAAATTTATCTGAAGTAAAATCATTATTAGGTGAAAAATCACAGTTATGTTGCCAGCTGTATCACCCCAGATTTAAATGTCATAATCAGTATTATTCTATACATCATCTTCAGCTTGGGTCCATTGTTTTATGTATTCAACACATGTATTTGTTTTTGTGGGTCCTTCATAAGCTCCTTCTTTTACAATAAACTAAGTGTCATTATTCGTTATTTTAAGAATCTTTTACGGGGCTAAATACTTTGTTTGAATTTAAGGTTTCACCTAAACGGAGTTCTTTTGATTGCTGCATTCATCAATCATTAATTTTATAACATTTTGGAGAAAGATTTCGAAGGTTACACGTTTTCTTATTTTCTTCCTGTACCTTAAATACTTATTTCTTCGCATCTTTTCGAAGTTCTTCTCGATAAGTTTAAAAATTATTTTGAACTACTTCAATTATTTCTCTAAGTTTAATAAGTCCTTTTCCAGAGGTATAATCGGTATCTACTTGAAAAGTGGAAGCATTCTATTTGCCAACTTCAGATATAAAATTAATTAATCTGGCTTTAGGAAATCTTAATTCTGGAACTGAAGGGTCTTCAAGGGAAGATTCACGTCTCTTATTATAACCTTGTCTCAGGCTTAGTTGATTCGTAAGCTGAAGTCCCATTAAATGGTGTTGGAACAGCAACAGCATCCCACAGGTCGCCATAATATTCCCAATCATCAGCATTAAGAATTTCTTGCAACTGAAAAAATTTTTCATCAGTGATACAAATTTTCCTTTCCAATTCTGCTTGTTTAGCAAATAATCACTTCTTCATAATTTTCTCATGCGTTCCTTTCCAAAGTTTAGTTTTCTTTGTATTTTCAGTTTAACATGTTGAACTTCTTTCTCCTGTTCAAAGAAGATTTTATTTTTGGTGTTCATTTGAAATTTTTAAGCTTCTACTTCATTCTTGGCATCTATTAGTTGTTTCTGTAACATTTCTACAGCCTTTTCTGATACAGAAAATTTTCTTTCCGATGATCTAACTTGTTCTTCACGAGCATCCAAATCCATTTGTAAAATAGTTTTTTCCTATTTTAGTTGGACACTTTCTTTATGTGTACTTGGTTAACGTCTGGGTCTCAAAGAAATAGGTTAGTCATTTTTTTAAATAATTATGCATTTCAATATTAGAAGTTTTTCCTTTGGTTTGTCTTCCTTTAGTTTTTTCAGATGTACCAGAATCCAGTTCTTCAGTTGGAAGTTTCTCTTGCTGTTTATTCTTTTTACTGTTGATATTTCTGTTTTACCAGCATTATTTTCAACCACTTCCTCAGATTCTGAAATCTTTCTTTTTCTAGAACTCATTGGCTCTGAATTGAGTTTTTTGAAATCATTAATTTTTTCAATACTCATTTTGATTTCCTGAACTTTCTCAGGTGGACTTTTTCTTCTTCCTTTAGAAATGGGATTCTTCTGTTTCTCTACGTTTTGCAGTTTTCCTTTTCCACGTTTAACATTAATTGTTTCTTTCTGAGACTCCTCTTCCCTTAACTAATCTTCAACAGCATCTATAGGGTTGTCAGTTTTATTAGGGATATAATTTTCAATTAAGTACTTTACTTTTGACCTGTATGCTTTATTAATATCCGAACAATTACCTAATTCATCTTCCTGATCTACATTTACATACATTAAATTCGATTCAGTTTCATTTCTACTACTTTCATAGATATCCCGTTCTTGTTTATAATGATTTCCACTTTCAAAAGCAATTCATTTCCAATAACAGCATTTTCTTTCATTTTTCCTTAAGGCACAACAAAAATATTTGATTTAATTTCGCAATCATCAATTTTTCCGGAACCTTTAAAATAACCAATAGGTTTTATTTTATTATTACCAAAGCCTACTAGAATCAAATCGGAAGAATTAACACTAGGTGAACAAATTACTTTATAAACATTTTCCGATACTACATTTATATCACTTCCTGTATCAATAAGAGCTTTTATTTCTACATTATCTGTCAATACAATTTTACGCATATCATTTAACTGCTTCTTTACAAATATATTATTCACTCTGGTAAGATCTTTTATATTTGTCTTATTTTTTATACATTCTGCGGTAAGTTTCCAAATAAATTAAAACGAAAGCATTTTTTTCCATTGCTCTTATTTTTGCAGAAATTCCTCGCGTGACCGAGATTTCCGCAGTTATAGCAACGAATATTTGTTTTCATTTTACTTATCAAAATGGTCTCCTCTGGTTTTGGAATTAGGCTTAACGGATTTGTTTTTATCATTATCTAATTTAATTTTTTCATATGTCTTAAGTTTTCCCTGAAATTCTGCCAGCGTTTTACAACCATAAAGAATAGCTTTATTAAATGTAGAATCATTTATTGCATGAATAACATATTCAATTAAGGCGGCGTTTACAATATTACCTTTGGAACATAGATTTTTAATTACCAAAAAATATTCATATGGAGAGTCTTTTTCCTGCATTTTACGTTTTGATAATAATTCGTGTAACTGAGCAGAGTTATACTGAACACCTTACTCATTTACTAAAAAAAGCCTTAATAGCATTCCACGAATTAACTTTCGTTTCACTTTTCAATAAACAGTTTTACTTCGCCAGTTAAAGATCTTTTGGCGAATATCAGTTTCTGTAATTCATTTAGTTTTAACAAATTAGATACATCCTCAAAGTTTTAAAGGAATTTATCAACCGAATTATACGAATTATATTTCTGCAAATTTTCAGTATCATTAAAATTTATATACGCATTTGAAAACTGTGAAAATTTAAGTTGAACTGATGACTTACTAATATTTTGTTTTACAAGAAGTGTCGTTGAAAATTCGAGCAGTTGATGCATCGATTTCACTATTAGCAGAAGTATTCATTCTTTCATTCAATACTGCTTCATATTCCTCTATTTGTTGCTTGTAATTTGATCTCGATTCTGACACCATTTTTGCAGGTTCTTGTGTTTGGCAATCGCAATTCATGTTCAAACAAAACACATTTAATGAAACATTAATGCATCTATAATACCGTTCATCTATTAATACAACATCTATAACATCGTATATCTATTAACACAGCATCTATAACATCTTACATTTCCACTCTTAAAACAAAGTGGCGAGAGTTCTATTAATTTCACTCGTGCAGTCAACAGCTAAAAATTAGAACGCGCGAAGGAAAATGTTAAGCTATGGATTTAGAATCCCCCCCCCATATATATATATATCTGCGTGTGTAAAACATAAAAAATACGATGGCTTTGCTCTACGCGAACAGCAACCTCTAATTAACTTTCCGCAATTTCAAGATCTTCTCCCTAGAGTTCCATGTTATGCAACCGCTACTATAAATAGATCTACGCGCCATTTTTCGGCAGATTGCTTTCTGCTATTCCGTGCTATGCAAATGTCTCTGTCTATTCGTTTTTTCTTTGTTAAAAATATTTATGACGTCAAGTTCTAAGTTTACTAATATTACTATTTAAATTATTATCGAATATGCGATCTTCGTGTAAGGAAAAATGAGCTGTCATTTTAATCGAATAAAGATCTGGAGTTCTTAAAGCGAAATTCGTCTGTGGTCAGTCTGCAGTCTTTCCCCTCACTACGAAAACATACGGACTCTCTACTGCAAATATTCGTTCCGTTCCGTTCCGTGCAAGTATTGCCGAAATATCGCACAGGGCGCGATCTGTCCGGCTCATGAAATAATGCCCAGGGGGCACTTGACTTTATTACTGCGACAGGTAGTAAAAGGTCTGAGGTGGAAACAGGGGGCGACCAGGACGCAAAAACCAGAGAAGCAAGCAAGCAGATGCGCAAGACACCGGAGCCGTGAGGATAGCTGTATAAACGATTAACGCAGTATACGCAAGATGATAACAGTGACAAAACGAAGGTCAGTGTGAGACTGGAATATCATAAACTGTGGGGCATTTAAATATCGAACTTAAGTAATTAAAATGAACAATCTAAAGTAAAGGGATAAGATAGGCGTAAACAAACATTACTGTGAGAAGCATATCGAAAAACACTATAAATTTGTGTATATATCACAGTTAGGTTGGGAAGTTTAAGTCCCTAGTGAGGTGGGCCGCATATGGTCTAATCAGTGAGTCCTCTTCCAGTACCATATAATTAAGAACATTTAAATCTGACATATGACTACAGTCCTGTGCTTAATTATAAAAGTTTTTGTTGATTTTATGCAAGTGATTTTCAACTGTGTCAATCTTCAGATCCGTGTGCAACGTATGATTTGATACATAGAAGTGAGCATTAGTTATCATACGCAGTAGCTTATTTTGTACAATCTGAAGTTTTTTAATATCCTTCTGTTGGGCTGAAGTCCAGGCTGGTGACGCGTATGGGTCTGATGATTGAAATATAAACGTGCTTTTTGCGTTTCAGATCAAGCATAGAAGAAGATGATAAAAGAGGAGTGAGATTTTGGATGATTCCTATTGTTCTGCCTCTTATGTGGTTAATATGGTCGCTCCATTGAAAATTTGAGTTGTATTTAAGTCCTAAATATGTGGCACTTTTCACTAGTGGAACCTCAGTCCCGAAGAGTTTGAGTTTTTCTCTGATTGGAGTGTTCATTTTCTTCTTTTTGAAGATCATCAGTTTTGATTTATCCGCATTGATCTTTATTCGCCATTGGGAGCACCAAAGTTCAAGCTTTGTCATGAATTTCTGAAGTTTAGAGATTGCAAAATTTGGCGATGCAGATTTGACAGCATAAGCAGTGTCATCAGCGTAACAACCCATAAAGAAGTTTGGATCTTGATGTTCAGCGGGTATATCTGCCACATAAAATAGATAAAGTACCGGGCCTAGGATAGGCCCCTGGGGGACGCCGGCATTAATCTGTTTACTGTTAGATCGGTCTTCACCAATCTGTACATAGAAAGTTCTGCTGGTTAAAAAGGAGTAGATTATCTGGATCAGTTCAGCGCTGAAAGCAAAGCTAATTAATTTAAAAATAAGCCCCTCATGCCAGACGCGGTCGAATGCCTTCGCCACGTCTAGCAAGAGGAGGGCTACATATCTTTTGTTGTGCATAGCACTGCCTATAAATTCATTCATCCTTACTAGTTGTTTGGTCGTGGATAGAGTTTTTCTAAACCCAAATTGTTCTAGTGGGAGTTTATCCAGATGGGGTTGAATTCTTGCCAATATGATCCTTTCTAGAATTTTGCCCATACTCGGGAGCAAGCTGATAGGCCTGTAGCCTTCGGGTTTCGTCAAATTCTTTCCAGATTTTGGGATAACAATCATCTTAGCAGATTTCCAGATATTAGGGAAATATTTGTTTTGCAGGCAAGCATTTAAAATACCCGTGAACCTTGTAATGATGTTGATAGGAAGCCACTTAAGAGCCACGTTATTAATGTTATCACGTCCAGGGGCTTTTCTATTTCTCAACTTCTTAATTATTTTAATAACCTCCTGAGGGGTAGTAAGTTCGATACCATTATCTTCACTTAGAATACTAGACCAATCAGAAATTTTCCGGGTGACATTTATCCAAAATTCATGATTGTTTGGGGTGTTGTTCGGAGTGAACTGTTTTTCAAAGTGTTCAGCCAGAACATTACACTTATCTAAATTTGTAAGTGCTATATTTTGGTTATTATAAATTGGCCTGTTGACTGTAGGTTTATTTTTTAACCGTCTGATAAAGGACCAGAAAGCATTGCCTGGCTTATTGAAACTTTCTATTTTTTCGTCCCAAACTTCTTTACGGTATGATGAAATCTATTTTTTAATGTCTCTACTGAGTTTATTCATATTTCTTTTAGTGTTGGGATCACAGGTAATATGAAACCGTTTCCTGAGCTTATTCCTTTCTTTGATTAGATTTTTAATATGTGTAGGCAATTTATCAGTGACATGGTGCCTGGGGATTTTCTTTGTGGAGATATTATACGCATTTTGAATATCATCAGTGAGCTTTTGAATAGCTAAGTCAATGTCTTCGGTAGTTCTAAGCCTTTGAACAGTGAATTGACTTGCACATAATTGCTCATGATACATCTTCCAGTTGGTCGCATTTATAAAATCTTCTGTCACTATTTTGTCTGTGCCTAGTGTAGCGATGACCGGGCAGTGGTCAGAATCGAGTTCCTGATAAACCTCAATATTAAACGAAATTGAGATGGTGGAAAGAAAAATGTCTAAAATGTCACCTTTATGCGGGTTCTGTGGCAGATAGGTAAATTCTGTAGGCACATGGAAATAAACTGGGTGATTGTTTATAAATTCTGAGAGCTTAGTACCATTTTTGTTGGTTCTTCTACAACTCCAGTCCTGACTTTTGCGTTTAAATCACCAGCGAGAATTACCTGTTTATTGGGGTCTAATATCTTGGCAAGATAGTCAGTGTCAAGCACATTATGTGGAGGATTATAAGTGGCTATGAAGTGGACATTTCCATACTGTGGAAGAAGAACAGATACAGTAACCAGTTCAAGCCCATTATGGCGCTCTTCACTTATCAAACAGGACTCTAGCGAATTTCTGACGTAGACGGCGACCCCCCCCCCACCTCGGTGACTTAGGCGATCACATCTGTAGCATTTAAAATTCGGAATCGTTGTCCGAATACTAGGCGTAGCAAACGTTTCAGTTATAAGTGCTACGTCTATGTCATGATTTATTATAAAATCAGTGAGTTCCGGAATTTTGTATTGAATGCTGCGGGCATTCCAGGTCATAATATTTACGGGGGCATTAGAGGGTCTAAATTGTCCCATTATCAGTATTAGAAGTGTTCATCTCTTGAGTAGTTTGTTTTAATTCTTTGACCTGCTGATTTATGAGAAAACCAGCGCTTTTGATGACGGATACGAGTTCTGCTAAGTCAGAGAAAACCTGCTTAGCTTCCCTCAGAGTATCTGAATAAAGGCCCGTAGATAAGGCGTGTGCATAGGACTTATTTTCAAATACTCGACTATTGTGAGTATTTACTCTTTCAGATTTTCTTTTAGGGAATTTCTCACACCCCCTAAAACTGGATGTGTGAGATCCTCCGAAATTTACACAAAATAAAGGTTTTTCGGGGTTATTTCGATCAGGGCAGTCTTTTACATAATGTTCATTACCGCATCTGACGCATTTAGGTGCGCAGTTGCACCCTGCTTGAATGTGGTTGAACCCCTGACAACGAAAACATTGCAGGGGTCCCTGTCTGCCTAGGTATTCTTTGAATTTAATTTTCATATCACATAGATATCTTTCATTATAAATTTCTTTAGATTTATCATTTTTGGGGAGAGATATCAAAAATAGCGGGAGTTTTGTAATTTCTCCATTGCGGCGTCGAGTCATTTGCTTAATGTCTTTAATTTCATAATTAAGGATTTCTAAATCTGCTTTAATGTCCTTAATAAGGGTATTACTAGTGAGACCTCGAAGGACAACTTTCAGATGTCTATCCTCGGGGAGGATGTAAGAGTGATATTCAACTTGTTTATCTTTGAGAATGTGAACTACTTTTCTATATTCCTCCGGGGTTTGAGTTATGACCTTTATTCCTGTAGGGATTTTTTCACCATGAAACTGTATATTGTTTTCATGAAATATGGAGCTGATTTCTTTCCAGCTTAATTTATTTTCTTTGAGGGTAATTGGTGGAATCCTAGAGTTTTTATCATTAGTTGCTTGATTATGTGAGTTTAAATCTTTTGGTTTTTCATTAATTGGAACACTAGTGTCCATATCTGCATGTATGTCAGAATTTTCATTTGATGCTACGGCTGTAGCTTGTTCAGTGTCATTATTAATCTGCGGCTGAGACTTTAGAATATTATTCTCAGAGGGACTACTAAGTTTAATTTTCTTAAAATTTGGTCTTTGTACCCGTTAACGTATGGTATGATCACCTTTAGTTTTTGGTAAATCCTCATCTGAGCTAGTGGGTTGGTCAAGTGAGATTTCCTTATGCTTGTTGTCATTTAATTTTATAGGACTTTTGTTTCTATCATTTCCTTTCTGACAGTTTTGTGTAGTATTAACAGTGGTATTATTTAAATCCTGTTGCGTTAGCTGCGCGCTAACCGCAACTAGCATATCCATCATACTCATTAAGAAGTTATGTTCTGTGTCGGTAAAAGCTCCATTAGTTTGTCTGACAATTTCTAACTCCTTAATTTGTATCCTCACAGCATCCAGTATCGTGTCCATTTTCGCATTCCAAAGTTCGGAAAATCCAGCGCCGAGACAAAAACCGGAGTCCCGCGCCCCGGAACCGAGCTCACACGAAGGTGTCTCGGCAGACGGATGAGCGGGCGAAAGTCTACTAGGCCCCTGACAGCGTGAGCTTGGGGGTAACTAAGTAGACACAACAACCAAAATCCGAGAAATTACGCGCACGCAATAATTAAATTTAAATTAATAAATAGTAGTTAACTAAATAAGTAGCTGATTAAATTAATCAAAATTAATTACGAGATGCAGCGCCTTAACGCAAAGACTAAATAGCGCAGAATCACATATACCAGCAATCAGGCGTATTTGGCAAAAATAAACCTTAAATCTTTAAAATAAATTTAAATAATAAAATAATAAAAGCAACACGGCTTTTATAAAATACTAATTACTGACGATTAGCATTTAAAAATGCTGATGCAATTGGATTCAGTATGCACGTGGTCGCACTTAGCAAGCCACACGAAAACGGACAGGGAGTACACGTGGTAACCCGGATCTCGGGAGCAGGAATACGACGAACCTACTTCCTCGACGCCCCCTCCCACACACACACACACACACACATATATATATATATATATATATATATATATAGTATTTTTCATAAAAATATCATGTCACCAATTCCGGAAATATTTTAATTAAAAAGTTTTCTTTTTCACTCTGATATTTTTCAGTGGCGCACACAACGGGGGGTTCAAGGGGTCCGGACCCTACCATCGTCCTTGATTCTTTTGTTGTTGTTGTTGTTGCTATTGTTGACTAAAATCCTGTGTATATAGTCCGTAAAATAATTCCAAACAAAGGTAACAATAATTTTAGTTCTAATAAATGAAAGAACAAAATTTCTTATCTCCTTTCCTTCTTCTTCAAAAGCAAACTGCATGAGAACATAAAACACCCTCTTATTCTCAGAACTGAACTATTCATTTGTTTCCTATTGTACTCTGTAATGTAATCTTGAAGGAATTGGTTATCTTTCCTTCCTATTCTGTTAACTGACAAGGTCAAAAGTTGAGTCATCTCACCACGTGCACTGGTAAGCCCATGGGACACCAAAGTCAAAAATTGTTTCATTACTTGCATTTCATGAGTCTACATGATTATGTAACACGCATATTCTTTCAATGCAGTGTAAATCCATTTTGATTTTTAAATTGTTAAATTATGATTTTTAAATTATATTGTAAAAATGAGCGATCAAAATCGTAAAAGAAAACAAGTCAGATTATTGTCTTTTGCAATAAAAGTAAGTGAAGATGAAAAATAAAATATTCTGGAAGTGAAAGAAGATTCTCGTTCTGCCGCATATAGTTTGCCCCAAGTGAAAATATAAGGTATCCGAGTTACAGCCAAAAATAAGGAAAATAATATTCAAGCTCCAGTTTTAAATATTACAGTAACTGATTTTAAAATAGTGAATTACACTAAAATTAAAGTACCCGTGCCAAATTTTGAGGTGATTGATATTTTAAGCAATATATGGTACCACGATAAAAAATTATACTTTTCCGATTACACTTATAGAATTTTTTAAAAATTGGAGTTTCAATTTCAATGGTTTTCGAAATGGCATTGGTTGTCATATTCTCGAAAAATGGGCGGTCCTTTCTGCAAATATTGCGTTCTATTTTCGACGAAAGAAGTAGGTGCCCACAAAAATCACAGCACTGGAAAATTAGTATCAGAACCTTTCAAAAAGTAGAATCACGCTGTAGACTATTTTAAAAACCACGATTCATTAAAATACCACCAACAATGTCTCAAAATTTAGCTAAATTTGAAAAAAAAATAGTGAAAATTCTATTGTTAATATCGGCAAAATATTAGACAAAAAGAAAGCTGGAGAAATTTCTAAAAATCGACAAATTTATGTTCAGTTATTAAAACTGTAATTTTCAGCGGTTAACGAGGAATTGAGATAGAATAACAGGCCGAACAAGTATTAATTTGAAAGTCAAACAACAAAAATCAGAGTTATATTTACATATTTTCACAGGACTCGTTTCGATGGTATTACGGAACCATCATCATAAGGCTGATTTTTGCTGTTTGACTTCCAAACTAAAATTCCACAACTGTTACATGCAGATTAATTAAAGGCATAAAAACCTTAACCAGAACATAAGAACAACATAATTCAATCATTTTTAAAGCAAAAAATGTCCAATTTACCAAGATATAATAGTAAAAAAACTGAAAACGAAGTTATCAGTAAATTATTAGTAAACGCGATTATTTGAGCTCACAGAGCCATGCATGATATTGCACGGATTCAGCAGGTATCATTAGCTGTGGGCTTTATTTATTGATAATTTAATTCACGAAGAATTCTTACGATTTATTCCAGTTACTAGTTATACTGTCATTGATCTAGCATCAACGATTTCAAAATCTTTGGAATCATTCGAAACAAATGTATCGTGTTTGAGAAGACAGCGTTACAATGCAACTAGATCAATGAGGGGAGCTGCAAGGCATAAATGCTCACTTAAAGGAAAAATATCCTCTTACTTTATACACTGCAACTCGCACAGTTCAAATCTAGCAATATCCGATTCATGCAATGTATCGGAGATCTATAATTGTATGGGAATTGTATCAGGAATTTCTTATTTTTTTCAAACACCAAAACTACAACATTGTCTAAAATTTAAAATTGAAAAGTATTGCCCAGAGTAAAAAAAAAAAAAAATTGATTAGAATGTACATGACAAGAGGGGTTGAAAGCCACGATTCTATAATCCACTTGGTGGAGCATTTTCTTGCCTTTATAGCAACCCATGAAGAAATTTCGTTTTGGAAAGACAGAGACGCCTCAACGCATTCATGCCTCATTATTAAAATCAGGTTTCTTAATATCCATGTTGTGTTTAAGTAAGTTGTTTGCTGTAACTAAAAAATCTTTGTGAATATTTGCGATCAATTACTCTTGATCTGAAGAAAGCTCTAAATTACGCAGACTCAGTAATTGAAAGCCTCGAGGATTTTAAAATTAATTTCAATTGTATTTTTAAAGAAAAATATATGACGAAGCTGAAAAATTTTTGAAAGATTCAGAAAGAAATAACGCAGAATTGAAAATGCCCAGATTTCATGCCGGAAAATGCTCCGGTTATTTTAATAATGTCTCAGGTGCTAATGCCGAAGAATAAGTACTATAGGTGAAGTATTTTTCTACTTTTTATAAACAATATAATCTCACAACTCAAACTACGATTGCAGAAGCAAAATTATATTTTAGGAAAATTTTCGTGCTTGATGAACCCAACTTATAACGCAGAAAATTTAAACGAATTTTTGAAATTGGCAAATTTTGTTCAAAAAGAGAATCTTTATTTTTAGAGCACAGAGATGTTTTACTTTCCGAGCTGATACTCATTAAAATATTATTCCTCAACATCCTCATTTGAATATTATTTGTCTTGCAATGACGAGTTTTTTCCTCATGTTGAAAGACTTTTGTGTACTTTTTCTATAACAAATTGCCCAAGTGAAAGATCTTTCTCGACTTTAAGAAGGCTAAAAACATACTTAAGGAGTACCATGCATAATGAGCGTTTAAATGGTCTTGCATTGCTTAATTCAAGCAACTTCACCGTCACTCCTAATGAAGTTATAAATGAAATCGGAAAAAAAAAAAAAAAAAAAAAAAAAAAAA
>KK122529.1:19116-31506 GCA_000611955.2 Stegodyphus mimosarum
TTGCTGTTTTTATTTTTCAATTATGAGGAAAGTAACTATATAAATTCTTGTGTTTTCTGGTAATTTAATTAAGTATTTGCTATTAATAATTTTTTATTAATTAATGTCAATTATTTATTCAATAACTTTTATTTTATTTTATTTTTATTTATTTATTTATTTATTTATTTTTTTTGTTCCCGTTAATCGATAAAATCAATAGAATATATTTGGTGGCATATTGGGGTTCGGTTTGAGAATGGTGGACTTTCGACCCCCCACTCCACTTGAAAATTTCCCGTGTGCACCATTGATACCTTCTGATCACATGCTGCTATTTCATTTTAAATAATGTAGATTGTATAATTTTTTTTTCTTAACTATATTCTCATATGCTAATAATACTAAACGTTTCCTCTGAGTTTCATTTTCCGTTATCAAAGAAATTTTTAAAGCTCTTATTACATCACTTTTATTATTCGCAATGTAAATCTGTAGGCGAATTCTGTAAATCGAATTATTAAACCCATTATTCCCATTAAAATAGTATCTGAAGAATTATTTTTCTCCTTTAGTGCATTAATTGCCATATAAAGAAGGTTTTTTCAATAGTATTTTATTTCTTGTACTTAAAATAAATTTTAAATAAATTTTCATTAACTAAAAGAAAGAGTAAAAAAAATTGCACAAAAATGGCTCAATACCAGCAGACAAGGAAGTCGCCTATAAAGCGTATCTTAGAGCTTAGAGCGTTCTTAAAACCACATCCAAGATGTCTTCCTTAGCAAAAGGAAGCTGGAAAATTTCTGAAGGAAACGCACGGCAAAAACATCATAAAATCGCTTATCATCTTAGTCTCAAGAAGAACACTTCCAAATAATTTTGCACTGACTACTCATGCTTAAATGATGTTACAAAGTGTCACACATGAATTTGCAGAAAATCTTTCAAACTTTGAGTTCACATTCCAACTTTGAAATTATAAATATGCTAGAGAACAGCATAACAGTGACTTCATAACAACGCGACTGATGTGCACTGCAATATCGTATAGGGTGTTTCAAAAAGAAACAACTTATTTGAAATGCATATATTATAACAAGTATTGAGCTAAAAATTGCTTATTAAAAAAGTATTGAGCTTATAAAAACTTCATCCACTGCTTCTACGGCTATTGTTATGCATATCTTCAGTTCGTCTAATATAACTGCAAGTGGAGACACATAAACGAGTCTTTTATTAACTCACACAAAAAGAAATTTCACACTGAGAAGTGCGGTGATCTTGGAGGACATGGATGTTTGACTAAATTGTCAGATCCCGAAAAGTCGATCCATCGTTCAGGAACGCGACAGTTTAGTGTGCAGTGATATTCTTGAAGTACACCACCAAATTTTTCTAATGCATACAATAAAAATTATTTCGCATGTACTTATATATAGTGTGACTGTTCTCATGCAGCACACACTTTTTTTCTTATAATGTACGTCTATGATTTTCCTACACCTTAACGTCATCAGATGACACTGCGAATACCTATACGTAAGCAATGTCAGACAAGGCGTTCAATCTGTTCCAACTTCCTAGCAGGGATTGGCTGAACCACTCCCAACGCATCTCGTACTATTCAATGTTTTGACCAAAACATAGAACTCTTATTCCTGAACGCATTGGGTAGAGGGATTTGGTCACTGCTGCGGGAGTGACTGTCAGGTTACCCTGTGTTGAGTGGCTGCAGGTAGCGTATCTGACGCCTTATAAATATCAGATAAGTTTGTGAGGTTGCGTAATTCTTACTGCATCTTAAACTCAAAACATATTTATTACAATTACGAGTCCGATGGCGAAAATCTTCAGAGTGCCTCCTTAATTTTACACTAGCCACGCCTCCTTAATTTTACAGTAGCATTTTACATCCTCTGATTCTTTATATCTGGAGCGATGTCAGAGGAAAATCAGATCATTGTTTCGTCACCCCTCCCGAAATCGAGAGGCTTTGACGACAGACACGGTGCAGAACGTTGAATTCTCCTGACACCAGTCATAAAGTTATATCTCTGCGATGTCAAACACATGTCGTGCGACACGTCGTAAAGATTGGGAGCAGTGAATTGAAAAACCGCACACGCGATTTACTTATCTCTGTGTAGTCCGTCGGAACGGGAAACAAAATAGCAAATTTCAAATGCGCATGATTATCACAGTTCCCTATTTAATCCATACAAAGCTATACCCGTCGTTTCTATGCATCAGGAAGAAACTCCTAAATGCATTGTGTATACATAGAAGTAAGAGGAAGTTTTTTGCTATTCCCAATGTTAACGTTTGTTGACAAGACCGGTTTACTAGTTTAGTCTACTATTGTCTATCTACCAGGAGAATTGCTCTCGCCATTATGTCTAGTTAGTGACGGTAGCTACAACAATGTGATAATCTATTTCGAATAGGGGTGAGCCAAATGAAAATTTTATTGTCATTTTTCTTTTGGAAATGCTAGTCACGGGAAAGAGAAAATTTAGAGAATATCAGTGCGTTATTAAAGAACGCCAAGATGGCAAACTGAAAACCAATTCTTCAAGACACCCCGACGAAAACTGGCTTAGGGCTCGTTTCTACGGTAATAGACAGGTACAGACTATCTCTCGAGGGCTGTTTTCATGATAAACAGATAGTAGTTGCCCACTTGATGTATGCATAGCTTAGGATGCAACTTATGTTTCGCTTACGCATGTGCAATAACAGAATATTGTTATTATCTATGTTAATCATAATACTATGTTATCAAACTTAAACGGATTCATAGGTAATATACGATATGTTGCTTTTAATAATTTTTGGAAAAAATTATTTTAATTTTAAAAGAACCTCCTAAAATTGATAAATATATGGGGGGGAAGAAAGAAATCTTAAAGGCGATAATGATGATATTAGTGTTCAGGCTTACGAACCCGAGTCCAGTACAAGTAAAGGCGTTTCCTCCGAGAAAAAAGCAAAGCTCATGGCATGTATAATAACGACTTAAAATTTAGATTTACATCTACAATGGAAAAAGATGAAATTGTTCCCCAGTGTGGGATTTGCGGCTGTATACTGTTAAACAATATACAATCGCATACCCCACTATGGTTCCGAGCAAGCGCCAACATTCCTTGCTCATTTCTCATTCTTCGCTTTCAGGAAAACACAAAAGCTGCTGAAAAATCATTATCTGCGAGATCCAAGAGAGTATAAAGATTTCTGAAAAGCAATTTAGTATGCTGAAAAAGCTCAGAAAGTTTGTTATGGAGTGGCTGAATCAAAGCTGATTCTTAAATTAAAACCTCATAATTTGGATGAAGAAATTACATTACATGTTCGTCTTCATTGTAAAAAGAATAATCGGTGAATCAGCAAAAACTGATATTTGTAAGATACTACTTTCAAATGACACAATTCATTGCAGAATTATAGACGTTTCTCGAAATATTGAAGAAATACCGCTAAAAATCTTGCAAATCCCTGAAACAACTGATATTACAGGAAAAGTATATTTAATCGCATTCGTTCGATTCATTCATGCAAATGAATTAATTAATAGATTTTTATATGGTAGTGAATTATCTGATTTCACAACAGAAAAGAATATTTTAGATGAAATTAATTCGTATTTATAAGAAATTAAAATTACATGGGATTTTTGCATTGGTATTTGCACAGACTATGTTCTGACTATTATTGGATCTACACAAAGACTTGTAGCGTATGTAAGGGAACGTAATGCAGGTACATTATTTAAACACTGGTTTTCGCATCGGGAAACACTCGTTACAAAATAATTACAATAGAATTGAAACCAGTGCTCGAACAATGTATTCAAATGATTAATTATATAAAATTAAAATCATTAAAAAGTCGTTTATATAGTTAATTATGCCATGCAATGAAATCTAACTAAGAATCGTTGTTACTGCACACGGAAGTTAGATGTTTTTTCAGAGGGAAAGTTTTATTTCGCGTGCTTGAATTTAAAAAAAAATAAATGCAGATTCATTTCAGTTACTATAAATTACTAGTTGGTTACATTACAATCTGGATTGATTAAAATTACATAGATTCATTAAAATGATAATATATATTTTTTGTGAGCGAGGCAGACAGAGCTCTGGCTACGCCTCTGAACTAACAGTGGTCACGTAACTTAGTTATTGAAAATGTAAACAAGCTGTTATCTGGGTCTTTAATTCCTATCTAAACCAGAATGAATTCATATGAGTTTATTAAGCTGAGATTACTTACATTTCTTTCCTACTTTGAAGGATTATGGATAAGAAACAGTTATAAGACTTGTTTAATATATAGCAATAGCTTTGCTAATGTAAGCAATTATATTATTTTCAACGTTACTTCATCAGATCCTCTTGCTCCCAAAACATAGTTATAGAGACTATTTACCATGCGTTGATTACTATAATGTGCATCACCTGTAGCAAAGAGGTCGACTTAGTAGTTATCTGCTTCGAAGTGCTTACATTTTCACAAGATTCAATTTTGTTTAGCTTGTACAGATATTACGTTATTTCGAAGCAGGTGACATGAAAAATGAACACCGTCTTCGCCGTAAATCGAACTACGGACCTCTCGGTTACATGTCGAGTGTGCTGACCACTACACCACGAAAGCATACGAAAAACGCGAGAGAAATACCTTATAAACGCTTTTTTTTCTGAATGATACCTTTTCTGTAATGACATTTGAAAGCTTTTGTAATACCTTGGTCTAATAGCTGAATGATAGAAGTCGTATTTACAGAAAGAAATACTAATTTAATGTTTTTCAGAAGAATATCCTAACCTCAGAGTGCGCAGCACAGTTACCTAACAGTAAAGCTATTTTTTTTTTTTCAATTGTCTGTCGCATTTCAAAGGGAAATCAGTAAAAATACCCCTTGTCATCCATGAATTATTGCTATTATAGTAAGTTAAATTTAAATTATTGACTTCTTTTAAACATCGAGGTTTTCTGTTCTCTCCAATAACCTGTACGCACGCAACAATATTCTTCCTAAAGCAGGGATGGGCAAACGTTTTCGTTCGCGGGCCAAAAATCGAAAAAAAAGAAATTCGGCGGGCCAAGGTAAATTTTTCTAAAATTTTAAAAACATATACAAGTATTACAATTTAAATATGTTAATGAGAAGAATGAAATTGCGCTTTCATTTTTAAAAGTTTCTTATATTGAGGTTCGAAGTGAGATGTACTGATTCTAAGGAACGAGGCTAACTGCTCATCTGTCACTCTACTTCTTAAATAATTCTTTCTAAGGTTCATTGTTGAAAACACTTGTTCACATATATAAGATGAAGCAAACATAGCACTGATTTTCTGGGCGTGAGATATTAAATTCGGGAAACTCACTTTCGATAATGATGTTATATTCTTTGAAGACTGCTACAGCTTCATTGCAGGTGAGACACACTGGTTTATCTTTTACAACTGTAAAAAATATTTCTAGGTCCATTCATCATTAAAAGCATGGCAGTCTGAATCAACTTTACGTTTTTTAGTAGACATTTTGGAGTTGAAATATTTTACGAATAACCCAAACAAGCACTAGCTACGCTATACTTTTAACAATTTCAAAACCACTATTCACAATGATGCTATATGTCCGCAATCTTTCCATACGCAATCAATAATACTAGAATTCGCGACAAAAGAAAAGACCGCTGGCTGGATCTTAAAATGCGCAGTCTGCCAAATGTGAGGTCTGATTCACTTATATTGAATTCGCATACTTCTCCCGAAAAAAGATAACGATTCTTAAGCCAATCTACAGCATAACTACCAAAGTACTTCCGCGTTTAACACTTTACCGATTGAAAGGTGTTTGTGCTTGCTATTTCCATCGATTTATGTTTTGTAAAACAAAAATAGAGACAGTAAAAAGAGCATCAATAATTTGAACAAAAGGAAGAAAAAAAAAGTAATATTTAAACAAAGTAGAAAAGGAGATGGAGATATAATATTTAAATATATATTTCTTTTAATTTGCCTCGGACCGGCAAATTAAGATTCTATCCACGGGCCGGATACAGTTTTCCAAGGGGCCGGATTTGGCCCGCGCGCCGTAGTTTGCCCATCCCTGTCCTAAAGAGATAAGTTACTCTTAAACCTATTCTTTAAACTAAATAACCTTCGTTATGCAACATTAAAAGTACCGTTTAATTTTGATTGCCCTTTAAATGGTAATCTAACTTCATGTCTTTTCCCACTAAATTTTATTTATGTTTCAAATTGCTTCAGAACATCAGAGTAATTCAATAAATTTCGCTCAAAGTGCCGATTCAACGCCAAAGCTATCAATCTGCCAAAAACCCGTCTATTTGTTTGACAATCAGTGAACTCATCATTAATACTCTGTTTTTATTTTTTGTATCCATGCGTGAAGGCGGTTGAAGCGATTGCTACACAAATATTACCCAGCATTTTCTCACTTTGGTGAACATTAGATGTTTGACCTTGAACAGATATTCCGATTCTTCACACTGGTTAAATTATTTCTTATCTTTCCGCATCTATCTGAATTTATTTCCCAAAAGTTTTCCCCGCCTATCAAAACTTCAAGTGGTTTTATGCTCTCAGCAAAATCAACGCCACCTAGACTACAAAGCCAGAAAGCTCCACTTATAAGTCATCCCAGTTAGGCTGCCGAAGTTAGTTAGCGCAGACCAAGTAGTTTCGGAAACACCTTACAATCTATTTTTTTACTGTTAACGTTTTATTTTAATTTATTAATAATTACTTTCCTCCTTTACAGCACTTCCAATCTTAATTTTTAATTTTAAATGTAATTCTTTTTAAAACAAATACTAATCAATTAAAGTTACATTTCAGCACAGCAAATATCAAACTATTTTTTTTAAAAGTTGTTATAGCTATTATCAAAATTATATGTTTTTCTCATACATTAACTACACTTTCACTTTATTTAAAATATTTTTAATAATGTCAGATTTAGAACTTTTATACTGATAGCACAATCTAATTTAAAAGCATTTTTAAAGAAGAAATTCATTTCACTGAAACAGCTCAACTAATTTTTTTATTATTCACAAAAACAGAAATACAAACCACTACTCAGAATCACAAAACTAACAGAAGGATGAATACAGTTTGAAAAAAATAATGCAACATACAGTTAGTTTTAAGCAAAGGATCTCATCTAATAAGCAAGATTAGAAATGTGGAATTAATTCAAAATTATTCGATTTTTGGGATTTTATACACAATTTCTACAGTTATCTCATAGAAAGTACATTAAATTACAATTAAAAACATAAAAATTACCATAATTTCCGGAAGAAAGGCCGCATCAGCGTAAACGCCGCACTCGAGAAAAATGGCGGGAAAAAAAAATAAAATTACACAGAAACGCCGCATCAGCGTAAACGCTGCAATAGATTAAATTGCGCGTGACATCGTCGTGGGCCGTATAAATGGAAAATCTCAACCTATGTCCTGATATATGATATATCAGTTAAGAAAAATGCATGAAATGAAACCATAACTCAAAAATAAATTAAATGTAAGAAATGTTGAAAATATATTTACATTCACGAATATACTTATATTTACCCACTAAAGAAGTCCATATTTGTAATACTCAGACTATATTATAAAAAATGTTGCAACAACGAAATATTAAATTTGGACGACAAAAGGAAATTTTAAATTTTACTTACAAAAGGTATTACAGCAACCTATACATCATATGAAGCCATCAAAATCTGATTCTTCACTATCCGAATTAAAAAGATTTAGTAAATCTTGATCAAAGTCCAAGTCTTCCAAATCGTCACATTCATCCTCTTGGTTTACAGTCTCTTTACCTAAGGCAGGGATGGGCAAACGTTTCCGTTCGCGGGCCAAAAATCGAAAAAAAAAAAGTTCGGCGGGCCAAGGTAAATTTTTCTAAAATTTTAAAAACATATACAAGTATTACAATTTAAATATGTTAATGAGAAGAATGAAATTGCGCTTTCATTTTTAAAAGTTTCTTATATTGAGGTTCGAAGTGAGATGTACTGATTCTAAGGAACGAGGCTAACTGCTCATCTGTCACTCTACTTCTTAAATAATTCTTTCTAAGGTTCATTGTTGAAAACACTTGTTCACATATATAAGATGAAGCAAACATAGCACTGATTTTCTGGGCGTGAGATATTAAATTCGGGAAACTCACTTTCGATAATGATGTTATATTCTTTGAAGACTGCTACAGCTTCATTGCAGATGAGACACACTGGTTTATCTTTTACAACTGTAAAAAATATTTCTAGGTCCATTCATCATTAAAAGCATGGCAGTCTGAATCAACTTTACGTTTTTTAGTAGACATTTTGGAGTTGAAATATTTTACGAATAACCCAAACAAGCACTAGCTACGCTATACTTTTAACAATTTCAAAACCACTATTCACAATGATGCTATATGTCCGCAATCTTTCCATACGCAATCAATAATACTAGAATTCGCGACAAAAGAAAAGACCGCTGGCTGGATCTTAAAATGCGCAGTCTGCCAAATGTGAGGTCTGATTCACTTATATTGAATTCGCATACTTCTCCCGAAAAAAGATAACGATTCTTAAGCCAATCTACAGCATAACTACCAAAGTACTTCCGCGTTTAACACTTTACCGATTGAAAGGTGTTTGTGCTTGCTATTTCCATCGATTTATGTTTTGTAAAACAAAAATAGAGACAGTAAAAAGAGCATCAATAATTTGAACAAAAGGAAGAAAAAAAAAGTAATATTTAAACAAAGTAGAAAAGGAGATGGAGATATAATATTTAAATATATATTTCTTTTAATTTGCCTCGGACCGGCAAATTAAGATTCTATCCACGGGCCGGATACAGTTTTCCAAGGGGCCGGATTTGGCCCGCGGGCCGTAGTTTGCCCATCCCTGACCTAAGGATATAATTTCAGCTTCTTTGAACCCTGCTATTATTGACGATGATTTTACCGATTTCCACCAACTTACTACCCACTTTGCAACTTCTTCATAAGATTCTCTACGCATTTTACCGCTTTTGGTATACGTATGCAATCCTTCAGTCATCCAACATTCCCACCGCTTTCGGACTTTAGCTTTGAAGGATTTATTACCTGACAAATCTAATGGTTGTAAGATTTTTGTCAAACTGTAAGGTTTTAGTTAAACTAACGAAGTTTTATTTTAATTTAAATCTTTCTATCTCTTCTCAGTTTCAACTTCCCGTCAGAAGAAGCGCGCGTTTTCAGCTTATGCTAATTTGAAGTAGAGCCAAGTACTATTTAAACCAGAGGTAGAAACCTCTCAGTATGAGAGAGCTTTTAGTCTCAGATCACGGTCATTCTGTTCGACGTTCGCCTGACCAGCTAGCAGATAAATTCTAAGCCATAGTGCTTACTACGTGATTGCTTATTGAAGTAAATTCAAGTGCGCTAGTATTAGTAATTCTTGCTACGCACCATTTAGTTAGAGGCCAACTCCGCGATTAGCTCTGTGAGCAAAGATTAATTAAATTTATATTTAGTTTTAGTTTAAACTTATCCGATTGTTAATTTAGGCCCAAGTGTGGTCTTTTACTTTCTGCATCCCTCCCGAGTTGGAAAGTGAATTGTAAATAATATTGATTTAATAAAAGAGGATTTTAAATCCCTTCCAAGTGCAGTTATTATACCACGTATATCATAGCATCTGCACCAGAACATAGCTGATTTCAGCTCCCTGTTCCAGATCAGGACTTTAGGACTTTAAGGAGTTACTTCAAGATGTTCGCCAAAACTACGCTCTGAACACTCAGTCCTGACACTGGCGCCCGAAGAAAAATAAGAGGATGGCCTGAAAAACGAGAAGTCGAACCTGAGATACCTGCTGTACCTGTCCAGAATCCTGAGATAGCACCTCCTGGCCTAGAAGGATTTGGCTACATCGTACAAACCATGCGAGCAGCCATGAAGCCAGCGGCAAGTTTTGTCGGCAAGACAGCCGTAATTAATTTCCTGGAAAAGCTAGACTCCCATTTCATGCTATATCCAGTTCACGAATTTCAGAAAGTCGCTCTTGCTACCAGCGCTTTGAAGGGCCAAGCGCTAAGTTGGTTCAAGTGCATTGGAAAGAATCTCTTGGGGGAACCAGGAAGCCCCACATATACGTATGAAAATTTCAAAAATTCCTTGATGAAAGCATTTCCTGTAGTACGAGATCGAGCCAGACTGGAAGCGGAACTTTTTAGTCGATACCAAGAAAAAATAGAAGATTTGTCTAATTTTATTTTGAGAAAAATTCAAGTTTTCAAGCTTTTGTATGGAAGTCGCCCGGATCCTGAAATTATTCAAATTATACTTCCTAGGCTACTGCCCCAAGTTCAAGATTTCATCGAGCTAAGAAACCCAACGACGTTAGACAGATTATTTGAGCTCGCAGTACAGTCGACAACGAGCGACGACGCCAATTTGAGCGAAGAAGTCAGTGGAGTTCGCCAAGATCCTAACAGAAGCAAAATCAAAGTTACGGGAATAAGGCGAAGCAATGGCCGAAGAAAGATGTGTCTCCTAAATCGAGCGGCGAACGAAGAGAATTCAATAGAAGAACAAGCAAGGATTCCGAGGGCAAACAGAATAAGAAGAATTTAAACTAAGATGGATTTCTTCAAGGAAGGTGAAGAAGTCCGAAGCAGCGCAAAACCCTTCCAAAATCAATTTAAACACCGTGGTCGTGAAGAATTTGAGTTTACCGAAGATTGAAGTTCTAATTAACAACATACCGGCGACAGCCCTCTTGGATACAGGAGCCCAAAGCAGCTTCGTATCGGAAAGATTCTTTAAAAAGCACTTTCGACGTTACAGAATTTTTAGTGCAAGAGACACGGATGTCATAGCGGCCCAAGGAGAAAAATGTAGCTGTTTAGGAAAAGTACCATTGTTCGTGCGTATCAACAACGAACAGGTAAGAATCCTGTTTTATATTGTGCGTAACCTGCAGACTTGTATTATTCTAGGTGTGGACTTTTTTAGTTTGGCAGAAGCAAAAATTGATTTCAAAGGGGGAGAGTTGACGTTAAATATGAAGCCAATAGAAACCAAGAATGATAAGCCCCCGCAGCTGGACTTGCAGCATCTACCGGCAGAAGAAAAAGAAAAACTCCAGGGCCTGGTAAGTGACTTTTCGAATTTATTTAGCGATGTACCGGGTTTCACACAGGTCGTAAATCATAATATTGAAACGGGGGATGCTCAGCCAGTTAGGCAAAAGGCATATCGATATGATAAGGTTAAAAGAAGAAATAATTGAATATCATATTAAAGAGATGTTAAAGAATAAAATCATCACCCCAATTTCTAGCAATTATGCTAGCCCAATTGTTTTATTTAAAAAAATAATGATTACCCGATTACGCACCCGAAGCGGTGGCGTTTTGCTATAGATTATCGCAAGTTAAATTCCGTTACAAAATATCTCGTATATCCGTTGCCGATAATCGAAGAAATAATTCGAAATATTTCGTCTACAAAATACATGACTACATTAGATCTTACGAGTGGCTATTTTCAGATTGGGGTAAAACCCGAAGACGTCCACAAAACTGTGTTCATAACTAAGTCTGGCACGTACGCATTTCTTAGAATGCCTTTTGGTTTATCCGGCGCGCCGGCAACGTTCCAAAGATGTATGGACATCGTCTTAAGATCGGTCCTTGGTAAAAGCACGTTCATATATTTAGACGATATTATAATTACAAGTAGTAATCTATAACAACACTTACAAGATTTAAGAAAAGTATTTTCATTGTTAAATGAAGCTGGTTTAAAGATAATGCGTCCAAATGTAAATTTGCCGCAAAAGAGTTACGCTATTTAGGATTTAAAATTTCCCAAAAGGGAATCGAAACGGATCAGTCAAAAATAATAGCTATTAAAAATTATCCTGTTCCTAAAACGGCGAAGAAGTTATCGTCGTTTCTTGGGATGTGTTCATACTATCGGTCCTTCATTAAAGACTTTGCAAAAAGAGCTGAGCCGCTGCTAAAGTTGAAAAGAAAGAAAGCTAGGTTTTCGTGGTCAGCAGAAGCCAACTTGGCGTTTCAAAAATTGAAAGACGCATTGACTCAAGCTCCCGTCTTAAAATTTCCAGAGGGGGATAAAGGATTAGAGATGTCAGCGGACGCTTCAGACTTTGCGATTGGAGCAGTGCTTTCCCAAAATGGTCAACCCGTGGCCTTTTTCAGTCGAACATTAAATGAAACCCAGAGAAACTATTCGGCAACGGAAAGAGAAACTCTCGCAGTGTTAGCATCAGTACAGAAATTTCGTGTGTTCTTTGGAAGTTCTCCAGTAACTGTATATACCGACCACGCGGCGGTCACTAGACTCTATTCTGGAAAA
>KK122529.1:31647-107649 GCA_000611955.2 Stegodyphus mimosarum
AAAATAATTCAAGTTATGTGAAGAACTATCACTCTACCTGGGATAGCCATATAAATGAATTTGCATTTGCCCTTAGGACCGCCAAACACGATACTACACAAAAAACACCCGCTGAACTGTTTCTTGGAAGAAACATTTTGACACCCTTAGATAAACTTTTCTTTGTCCAGGAAAGGGCAGAAGACTTTAAAATGAGTGACATTAAAAATTTGATACGAGAAACGACGGGAAATATAGAAATGGCCCAGACAAAACAAAAATTATATTATGACGAAAAGCGAAGAGGGGTCAAGTACAATGTGGGAGATGAAGTTCTGAAAATAAAACATAACTTGTCAAATGCCCCAGAAGAAAAGGTGGGAACATTTTTTCCGCGTTTTGAAGGCCCTTTCATAATTGAGAAAGTTACACCGGCAGTGGTTATGTTAAAAAGAAATGATGGGCAAAGAATTACGGTGAATGTGGACCAAATCAAGCCCTATTATAACCGGAATAAAATGCAAATATTTAAAGATTTTTTACAGGATCCGAGGCAATCTAATAGCACGGAAGATGTACTTCAGCGAAAACAGCAAGAACCAGCTACAATAGCACCAAAAAGACAGGAAAAGAAAGCTCCCCCTCAACAAAGTAGAAGTAAGAACCAAAAATGTGGATTCAGAAGAAAGACTGACGATGCAGGTGAGCAAACCTACGAATGGACCTACGAGCAGACCAAGAGACGAAAGCAGAAGGGGCAAGGAAAGCCCAAAATACCCATGAGAACTGCGGAAACATCGGAGAGGTGCCTGAGAAGTAAGCAGCCTCGGTTGCAAGTGGAGAATCAACGTCCCGAATACAGCAGGAACCAGGAGCAGCAACGAACGAGGGCCCAGGAGCGAAGGGCCCAGTCCAGCAAACGCCCAGCAGAGCAACCTCCTCCCCAGCGCAAGTACCCCAGGATAAAACGACGGAATTGTAAAAGAAAAAGAGATTAACAAGCTGGCAAGGACCAATAACCAAAGTCAAGGAGACTGGCCCAAACTTCAACTCATCCAACTTTCAAGGATTGGGCCAAGAAAAGGATGGCTGACCACAACAAGAGAAGTAGCATTTCTTATTCAAAAGTTTAGTTAATTTTCGAGTGTACTGCAAGTTGCAGGGTCGATTTTACCTCAAGCGAGGTTGAGTTTTACGCGAAGTGGGCGATAAGCACTTATCTTGAAAGAAAAATGTTTAAAAATTGTAATTCTGCAAAGACTTAAAATTACTTAATGTTTTTAAAGTAGATTCTGAAGCATTGTAAATAGATTAATTTTGTAAAAGCAATGAATTGCTGAAAACAAATGTTAACTAAATGATTTTGTACTATGCTTTGTCGAAAGACTTGTAAAAAGTCGGAAAATGGAAGAACACGATTTAGTCTGTGGACTATTATTTCAGTGTAATGTGATATTTCAGGAAAGTACCTTGAGAAAAGAATAGGAAGCACTTGCTGTAAACTTAGAAATTTAACCTACATTTGTATTTCATGAGTGCTATGAAATTGTTAAAGTTTCATAAAATGTAAATTATGCTAGCAATGCACGTTAAGTGAAATATCAATGTGAATGAAACATTATATGTGCAAACTGCGAATTGTATGCATGAAAAGTTAAAGTTTGAGTAATTTTAGAATGCAAGTGTTAAATAGGCTCTCCACCAAATACACTTTAAGTGTTAGACATAAAGCTAGTGAGAACCTCAGGTTTAGCTGGTTTTAGGGCGTCCTTTGAGGTCTCGTATGTCAAGTTCTAACTAATGTTAGTCGATCGTAGGTGGGAGATTTGAACACCCCCGAACACAGAAAACCCGCAATGGCAGTTTGCTTTTCATCTAACACCGGTGAGACAGCATTGGGGGAAGAATTTAATGGTGCTTGAATGATAATCTGTGTGTGCGAATTTACACTGGTAAGAATAAAGAATTGTACCTAGAAATTACTGTTATTATGTTATACTAAAATTCCTTTCCTTCCAGATTTTGCTGGAAGGAGTAAAACTTAGATGAAAAAAAATATTGAAGATTTGTGTAGCAAGCAAGTGTCGTCTGTAAAAATATTTTTCACAAACAGATATTGCCTTGTAAGGGTTGGCCTAAGTTTAGAAGAGTTAAATTTTGACTATTTGCTTAGAATTGCGAGTTTCAGCATGGTCCGTTTGGACCACAGTAGTTTAACTACCGCAATTCTGGCGGGAAGTATGTAAGGTTTTAGTTAAACTAACAAAATTATATTTTAATTTAAATCTTTCTATCTCTTCTCAGTTTCAACTTCCCGTCAGAAGAAGCGCGCGTTTTCAGCTTATGCTAATTTGAAGTAGAGCAAAGTACTATTTAAACCAGAGGTAGAAACCTCTCAGTGTGAGAGAGCTTTTAGTCTCAGATCACGGTCATTCTGTTCGACGTTTGCCTGACCAGCTAGCAGATAAATTCTAAGCCATAGTGCTTACTACGTGATTGCTTATTGAAGTAAATCCAAGTGCGCTAGTATTAGTAATTTTTGCTACGCACCATTTAGTTAGAGGCCAATTCCGCGATTAGCTCTGTGAGCAAAGATTAATTAAATTTCTATTTAGTTTTAGTTTAAATTTATCCGATTGTTAATTTAGGCCCAAGTGTGGTCTTTTACTTTCTGTATCCCTCCCGAGTTGGGAAGTGAATTGTAAATAATATTGATTTAATAAAAGAGGATTTTAAATCCCTTCCAAGTGCAGTTATTATACCACGTATATCATAGTATCTACACCAGAACATAGCTGATTTCAGCTCCCTGTTCCAGATCAGGACTTTAAGGAGTTACTTCAAGATGTTCGCCAAAACTACGCGCAGAACACTCAGTCCTGACAAAACCACCAGGAATTATTGCTACGGTAGTAGACAATTTTTGACATCTGGTTTTCACTGACTCAAGTAAATGAGCACGTATGGAATCCATTATCAATAACCCTTTTGGTTGGAAAAAAGATCCCTTACGACACTGCCAAACTTTTTGTAGCCACTCATGCATAATTTTTTCGCACATCCAGCCGTTCTCGTTTGCACAAATAATTACGACATTAGGAAAATCTCCCTTCGGAATAGTTTTTCGTTTAAAAATGATCATCGGCTTTAGCTTGTCACCATTTGCGGCACAAGCTAACACACATGTAAATGCCCGTCGTAAGCACAGATACAGTTTTTGCACCAGTTTCATCAACAGTTCTGTTTGCGGGAGAGTCTTTGATTACATCACAAAGCTGCAGGTCAGGAAAAGCCCGGGGCTGGACAGTGTGAGTAATAAAATGCTAATGAACATGGGGCTGCTGATATTGCTCAAGCTAACAAAGATCATCAACGACATGTTTCGTCTGGGACACTTTCCGCAGTCATGGAAGGTTGCAGTTATCTCACCTATTCTAAAACGAAACAAGCCTGCAACGGATCCAGTCTCATACCGGCCAATTAGCTTACTGTCATCCACCAGCAAAGTAGCCGAATACTTCATCCAGCAGCGCATCCTCCAACATGTCAACGAAAAGGAGCTACTTATCCACGAACAACATGGGTTTCGAAAAAAAACACTCCACTGTTCATCAGCTCCATCGTGTCACAGAATTAATATCTCAAGGGCTTCAAGAAAAGTCCTTTACTGGCGCAGTCTTCCTTGATGTGGCTAAGGCCTTTGATCGGGTTTGGCTGGAGGGCCTCATACACAAAATCACAATGCTGGGTTTCCCAGACTACATTACACACATCACCCACTCTTATCTTATGGATCGACACTTTGTCGTTCGTGTTAACAACAAAACCTCTACACCCAGGCCCATTAGAGCCGGGGTCCCCCAAGGGTCTCTACTGGGCCCACTATACTTCAATCTCTACACGAACGACATCCCACACACACAACACACCACCCTTGCTATGTATGCAGATGACACGGCAATACTATCCCAAAGTGCATCTCATGGCTCAGTTATTCAATCAATACAAGAACACCTACAAGCACTGGAGTCCTGGCTAACGGCTTGGAAGATCAAAATAAATGTCGAAAAGTCAGACGCCATACTTTTCACTAGAAAAATGACTGATCCCATCATCTGTATTAATATGTATGGCACCCCCCTACCATGGACCAAGCAGGCCCGCTATCTTGGTGTTATTCTAGATCAATGGCTCACTTGGACCCCACACATCACGCAGATCATTGCAAAGTTCCGAGTGCGTAAACGTACACTCGCCCCTCTAATTGCTCGGAACAGCGTTCTCTCTATTGATAATAAATTACTCATTTACAAAACCATGTTGCGATCCATACTCACATATGCATGCCCAGTCTGGGGATACACATGTAAAACCAATATAAATAAATTGCAAGTTCTGCAAAATGTTGTGCTAAGACAGGCGGTGAATTGTCCTTGGTTCGTTAGAAACGAGGCAATTCACCGTGAATTCAAAATTCCATATATGAATGATTATATTATTGCCTTAGCAACTAAATTCTATAACAAAATTCCGAATGTCAGGAATCCTACAATTTTTGTTCAAAATTATGATTATAATGACAGGGCGAATAGAAAGAGGCCATTAGCAGTGCTCCGCACTGTGAACTAGTAGTTTATGTTAGTTTAAAAATGTATCTTTATATAATAATAATAAAAAAAAATATATAAAATCATAAAAACCAACACCTTGCATTTAGTTCATTATACTATGTATTGCATTATGTATATGTACCTATGGTATGACTTTGGATTTGACTGCTGCTGTTAATTCGTACCCATATGTACAAATATTTCAGTATTTAGTTGTTATCAAAACTCTTAATTGTATGAATATCATCTTGTGTACTGGCATTTTCTTTTTCCTGTAAATCCGCACTTCCTTACTCACACCGTTCTTCACCAATTTTGGACCAGCCATGGTGGTGGCTACTAGTTTCGGTCGGAACTGTATATTTTTGATCAATCTTGCCATTTAGTTGCTCATCTTTAGTGTCTACATTATGCCATACTTCCTTACTCACACCGTTCGAATTTATCAAACAATCCAAAATCGGCAAGTAATTACTCCAGGGTAGCGCTAAGTGCGCGGGCACCTTTTCTGCATCTTTGAAGATTGCTTGAGCCGACGAGGAGAGAGTCTATTCAAACTGATGAGAATGCTGATTTGAGAGAGGGAAGAATATTATTGTTCTGAGATCTTGTTGTTTAGGGTGACTAAGGCATGTAGGTCCGTTTCAAGGGCATGTTTCAAGGGAAAGAATGTAAACAAAATAACGTTCGCAAAAAGCAACTGAGTGGTCTTTTGTGTGGGAACAGGACCAGTCTATACATAATGAAAGCCATTCAAACTATGTACAATGACAAGGTTATTCAAACTACGTACAATGACCATCATAGGAAATATTTTTAGTGCACCTAAACGCCGCATGGGTAGAAACGCCGCACCCGCTGAAAATTTAAGTTTTAAACACGTAAACGCCGCGGCGTTTCTTCCGGAAATTACGGTATAATTGATAAAAATAGCTCATTTTGAAATAAAAAAATTACAAGACAAAGTTTTATTAATGTTTTTGGATTCATTTACAAAAACTGGAGTAAAATATATCTATGAAGAGCTAATTTTAATCAAAATTAAATTATGATACAAAATATATTGTCATGACGAGTCAAATGAATAGCATAGCATTTAGAGATTTGAACTGCTTCAATGGTTACAAAAATTATTCATTTAATCAGAATTAAGTAGTAGCAATGCCTCTGTTCATAAAACAGACTAATGGTTGAAAGTGAATTATAAATTATGACTTAAAAAATTTTAGAATGGAAAAAAATCTCTTTTGAAGCTATTAGAAAACTGCAGAGATGTCTTTAAACCTCAGGAAGTTACTACTAAATTTTTATATACTATTGCTGCATTTTTAGACATTATTATTAAAACAAGTTAGATACTTTTCAGACTAACCGTAAATTACTTTTTTATTTACTTTATCAATGTTGATAATTTTCTTTTTTTACAAGAATGTTTTTTAAAATCTTTTTTTTTGTGTGTGTGTGTTTACGATAGTTGTTTAACATTGTGTTTATAGAGGATTTGATTATGTTTTCAGCTATGAAATCAAAGGAATGGCCTTTTACAAATGGTTCAGTATCCGAATCCTCATTTGACATCAAAGCATTCAGAGTTAAATTTACAGCTAAATTTCTTTGGGCAGGGAAACTTACTTACTTTCAAAGAACTTACTTTCAAACTCTTGAGATACAAGTTTTCGTACTACAATAAAATTATATAAAACAACATTTAAAACATGAGGCATAGGAAACAAAATACCACCCCTATTTAATTTTCTGATTAAATTAAACTTGGAAGAGATATTGAGTTCCCTATCAATAACACAACTTATTTTACAAAATTCGTATGGATATTTTGTAAAGGTAGAATAAAGGCAATAACCAGCTATATAAGTTAATATGGGAACATATGGCTGAGATTCTATTATGTCATTTTCAGATACTTCAAGAGAAAAAGTTTCCACAAGGGATAAATCAATGAAATCAATGTTTTCCTCCTCACAATCATTCCTTTCATTTATTTCAATAACAATATTTCCAAAAGTACTTGAATTAAGCTTTAAAAGTAATAAGCTTTGCATTCGCAATTTTGACTCAGATTCATAAACCTGTCCAATAGAAATACAGTACTGCGAAACAGAAAGTTAGCGATTCTTGCCGAAACGATATTCTAACAAATCCGTTTGTATTTTACCAGGTAAAAAATAATTCATGCCCAGCTCTTTGATGCAATACTTGCCGAATTTAATAAGTGCATATGTTGTGTTCCTTAGAGTATCATGAGTTTCTTTTGACAAGCAACCAGTAGTGCATTTTGCATCTTTCCATTTGTCCTACCAGTTTACAAAGTTATTTAAATACTAAACATTTGGATCTACGTTTGAAAACGTTAGTGGTTCTTGAAAACAGCATTTCAATCGTTTGCCTTTCAGAGATGTTTTGGTATTTACTATACACCACCATTTATAAATTATATCTATATAATTAGCTGTTGTTTCATAACTATCCAAATTGTGTTTATTACCTAGTTCTGTTAAGGCTATGATTACCCAGTTATTAAACACTTGTAAAACTAACTTAACATTCTGCCTTTCAAGATTTGAAGGCCATAAAGCTTTAAAAGCTAACAATACCCATATTTAATTAAACTATCAAATTCACGATCATGTAGTTTTCTTAAAGTATTAAATGAAGCTGCATTAAATGCTTCACTACCAACAGCATTAAATTTAGGAAAATACATAAACAAGCCGTCACTTTTTTTGGCCAATCCTATTGTTGCGAATACATTTTAACAAATGAACAGGATCAATGACAAAAAAAAAGCGGTCTGAGTAGTTCATATGGATTTTGGTACATAATCTTAATTTCATGCTTCTGACTAAAGAAGGACAATGCTTTCCTGTTACTACTATTATTATCACTAACCACACAAATTACCTTAAGACAAATCTTTTCAAGACCTACAATTACATCTCTTAAAATTTCCAACAATTTTTCTGCACTAAATGATTTTATTAGCAGGACGTGAGAAACATCTTTGTAAGATGATAATAAGCTTCTAATCATAAATGTATATGCTGAAGAAGCAGAAAATGCACTGTCATATGCCGAACCAACAATATTGCCACCTTTATAATCCTAAAAAGGTTGTAGATGAATTTTATCCATCATTAATATTATATTTTGCTGACATTCTTTCGTGGAGGACTTTCTAAGGGAAACTTACTCATATCCACATTAGGGAAAACCCCAATGCAAATGACCCATTTGCCGGGATTCGAGCCTCGAACAGAATTGCAAGTGTTCAGCGATTGTACCAAAGAGAATAGCTTGAATTACATTATGTCTATGCCAGGAGAGACTACTTCAGTTTCACCTGATCTCACGACTGATGTAAAAATATCGTTAAATACTTAATGGTGATAGATCATTAAAAAGCATGAAATATCACATCCTTCATTGCAAAACGGAATATTATATAACTTGAAAAATGATTAATAATAAAACTAAGAAATATTCTCTTTTGCTTACCTTGTGCTCTTTTTAAGATAAAATGTTTAATGCTACTATGGTAAGAAATATTCTCTTTTGCTTACCTTGTGCTCTTTTTAAGATAAAATGTTTAATGCTACTATGGTAGCAGGGTGCACAGACTTTTTTTGGCACGGTGTTTACAGTCGACTGCCTATGTATAGAACAAATTTATTTATTATATTATGGTCACTCTGACTTCCCCTCTTTATCCAGTTTTCATAAATTTATCAGAGTATATTAACTCATAAGCCTTTGTATCTGAAATACAGCAAATTCTGTCATGACAACCACCGCTGTAAGATGGCCATTTCTGAACATGACCAGTATTTCCGAAAACACAGGGCCGCTCCTAGCAGGGGGGTGCAGCACTTGAAAGAACGCAAGCTGGCCGACTCTCGCGATACCACAACTAAATATTTTTAATTCATTCTAAGTACTTGTTATATGTAAGTACTTTTTATACAATTTGTTATATGTAAATACTTATGCTTTAAAGTATGAAATAAAAATTTTTAGTCCAAAGGGATTTAGTCCCGAAGGACTATTACTTTCGTTTTGCGATTTTGCGTCGGAAACACAAAAACGGCGTATCACTTTTCAAATTGTTGCCACTAAATGTTATCGCTCTCCATTAAATTTTAAAAAATGAAAAATCTGCATAAATGTGTATGTATGTTTTTACTGCATAATTGTATGTATGCTTCTCGCACTGTGAAAAAACAACGATACCTACAACCATCAAATTTTGAATAACGTAGTCCTCCACCTGAATATGGGCCCCTGGAAGCACGAATCTTGAATTTTGAATTTGTTTTATTATCTATTTGATATTTTTTAATTTAATAACGACAGTAGCAACATACTGTACGGAATAAAATATTTTTATCTCAAGCGCGCAAGACTATCTATCGGAAATTCTAATGATATGCTCTTTTTAAATATTTTTGCGATATTGCTGTTGAACTGAATTTTATGGTTTAAGTGCGAAGAACATGGTATTTAACAAATAAAGGTAACACACAAAATGTTAAATAAACGCACCTTTAGACGTAATCTAAAATCTGAAACCTTTCAGATTTTTTTTTTATTAATAATTGAAATTTTTTTTTTAAATTTTGGGACGGCAATCCTAGGAAAGTATGCGGGTAGCCAATGGCCTGGGAATAACCCTGCGAAAACATAAATACTAGCACTAAAATTTCACCTTTATAAGATGACCATCACCATTCATGCATAGTCATCTTAGAGAAGATTATAATTTTTTATATGCTGTCCTCTTCGGTAAATACCATTTCACATCACTGCATATTGCATTATTATAGTTAATGAATTCATTCCAAATTTAAGCAACTAAATGCAGTAAAAATTGTTGAAATATTGTAATTGAGTGTTTTTTTTTTCAATTAGTAACTACTAATCCTGAAAATATTGGAACTTTAAAGCGTAGAAAGAGATAAGGATGACTTAATACAATATACTCAATATACAATAAATATGTTGCTGATATATTAAAACATTAAGTCATTTTGAAATTATTAAATAACAAGTATGTGAAATAAATTTCATCTAAACCATAAGTTCTGAAGAGTAATGAATTTTCCTCTGAACCAAGGGAACGAATATGACTTGGAACATTCCAAACACAAAAAATTTTCTTCCATAATAATCACACTAAGTATAAGACACAAGTAAATCGGTATGTCAAGGTTAACTCTAGCGTGACAATATTAACGGGATAACATTAATCGCCAATAACTTTAATCGTCAATCTTATGATATATCGCCAAAAGTGTATAACAGAGCGCATGTATCTCTAGTAGCTCTACCAGTAATAAAATCTCTTCAATCTGACGTCATAAACGGCAAACAATAAGAACAGGGGTGGTGGCTGAGGCCAGGCGCTTGTCTCCATTTTGCGCACACACTTTACATTTATTTCCTAAAGTGAATTTGGCAACAAAGCAATGGAATAGTTCATGTATTTGCGTTGGGTAGTGAAAGGATGCGGTAGTCAATTAATTCTCGTTTATTATCGGTTAGCGCGTTAATATTTTCTGTTTTGTAGAATGTTAGATACTGAAGGCCTGCAGATAATTTGTGTAATAATTTCTGAACTCTTTTAAGTATCTGTTAAGTTCTTGTGAAAGGTAAGTCTGTATGTTTTTAATGCATAATTTTGTAATTTATTTTTCCAAACGCTCTGTAAGTGAGCTTTGTAAAAACTGCTTTTTTTTTCCCCTGTAGGAATTCTTTTTAGTAGCATTATTAACTAAGAAGTATGAAGTAATATCTGAATTTTAGCTTACACAATTTTTCTTTCGAATTTGTGCATGTTATAGGTGTCTTTCTTATATTTTTTCTTCGCTTCTCGTTTCTTTTTTAATGGTCTTCCACCATTCTTATTGCTAAGATAATACTGTTATTTTGCATACTTAATGAGAAATTGAGCCTCATTTTAAATTCGTTTTGATTAGTTTTATGGTTCTGAAAACTTAGATGAATATATTAAAGCATTCTTTCTTTTTATGAGCAATTTCTTTTTTGCTGTAGTATATGCATTTTATCTTTTTAAGATCTTTGATACTTATAAAAGTTTTGTATGTAGAAAGATTAACTTGATTAAAAATTAACTTAGATTATTAAAAGTGTAATAATATCAATATAATTTAGTATGATATTTAATAATTCAAGCGATTGTTCAATTAGAAACTTAAGTATTTGTTACTTTAACATTAAACTTATTTTCAGAATCCTTGTTTTAATTCTGTTTTTATGCGTTTCTATATGAATCATTCAAAATAGGTTCTAAATCATTCGTGTGCAATGTATGTTGAATTTATATGTACAGCTTAGCTAGTGTTAGCCATATTTTGAAAGTTAATATCCTAAAATTTCAAAACTGTACAAAGAGTACCTAGATATTGTAAGTTTTTTGCATCAATATATCTTTGCGATTCCTCATACTCTGAAATGCAATTTGCAGAGAGTTTGTGTAGAAATTGACATAATTCATCTCATCTTGATATATGAAAACTAGCATGTTGCGGATAGAAACCTAATTTGTCACAAATAAAATAAGAAATTTGTTTTGACATAAACGTCACAATTTTTTAAATTGAAAATTTTATTTAGTAAAGTTTATAATACTATAGTATGACGTTGTGGCCTCTTGCTATAATTTATGTGTGTACGGTGATAAATTAAATTTGGATTACGTGATTAAAGAATATGAATCAAAATGAATGTGACCGCAATAACCCATGAATACTTGAAAGAACCGTGATGATAAAATGTGTGACCTGGAAAAAATGCAAATAAAAAAACTTACCCCAAGGACAACATATGCTACCGAATCAAATTGGATTTATTAATTATCTTGGTTACTGAAATAATTATTCAAAAAATAAAATCATATGCCAGATAAATTACATCTAAGAATTAGAAGAATAGCTTGAGTGACGCAAAGAATATGCCAGATATATTATCATCTCAGAATCAGAAGAACAGCACGAATGATGCATCATTTATGATTTGAATCATTAGAATGAAATATGACAATCTTTTTACATTGACGCGAACAAAGTCTCTTCACAAACAAATGTTAATGATTTATATTGCAGATGTTCAGAGTCCTTGAAATTGCAGGATATTAAAGGAATACTGCTCTGGTTTGTGAAAATTTCAGATCTTAACAACATATGCACGTATCTTGTCTACCGGCACGAATAAGTGGAACGAAACAATGATCAAAATAGTTGTCTTCACCTTCAAATTCGCCTTGTCATCCAGCTTTGGTTGCTGTTAGAATCTCACGCTGCATAATGTGGAGGCTTGCCTGCACACCCGTATTATGTAGCAAACTTATAAACTGTAGTAACTCCTGTAAGGGGCACCTCTATTTAGAGGACAATTCTGTTGGACTCTTTGAATAAGATGCGTATTTACTTCTTAACAAGGGACAAGATTGTAAGGCTATTTTTGTGCATAATTTTGCTGATAAATTTTTCACAGTCTAGTGTAGAGTGTATTGATAATTTTCAATACTGAATTAATTGTGTAATTATTTTTTGCTCACAAATTTATTGTTTGAGAGTTTCTGTATACCCTTTTTATGTTCTGAAATTCTAATCTGTAGTTCCCAAAAGTGTGTTCATGAAAAGTTTAAAAGTTATGTAATTGTATATATTTATCTGTAATTGCAAATGAATTTATAACTATCAGTTAACTATTAATAGTTATATATGTTTATTAATTAATGTTATTACATTATTTTCTTCTTGAAATAATTAGTCTTTTTATAGCAATTTTATATATGTGGGATGTGAGGCTAAAACATCTGAGAATTACTTAAAACATCCACACTCAAATGTGATTAACATCCACATACTGTAATAGATTAAGACAAAGCTGATTGAATCAACAACAAAGCCATGCTTAAAAGTAGATTTAAAATAAGAGAAGCTCTTGAAGTTGCTGTTAAATCTTATTATTGTAAAGCATTATCTTATGATCTTCCATATATATTCACTGTTGGGCCTACCAGTGGCCATGCCATAAAATTCGTGAACACTGGTAGTTCAGTCCAAGGTTTGAATCCCACAAACGCCTTGGCTGCATGGCCATTTCTGTGGTTTTCCCCATGTGTAATGTGTTAATATGAGCCAGTTTCCCTTAGAAAGCCCTCCACAAAGGCATCCCTCCCTTCCATGTAGCGCCTTAGTGCGGAACATGTAAATAATAATAATATGCCTAATTGGCAATTGAAATGTACAAAATCCCAAACACCTGGAGAAATTATCGAAATCTGATCATTAAAAGATCTAATATAAAAATGAAGGCAGAAAATAATTTAAAATGACATTATTTATAATCTTAGTAGTGAAATAAGCTGAAAATGACTTAACACGTGCAAATTTGGTGATTTTGGCCTTTTTTTAAAAAAAGATCATCAAACTGTGTATATAATTGGGAATCATTATCCAGGTATCAAAATAAAAGAGTAATAATTTTAATTACTAGATTAGAATTATATGATGCATTAAAAGAAACATGTTTTCCAACTAATTTTTTAATTTATAAAATTACATAAATGTCATTTATTAATATAATTTAGAAAGTATGTATTAGATATAAACTACTTTAATGATTAACTTCAAAAAATTGCTGAGTATTTCAGAATATTTGGAAAAACTGCAAGACTGAAGGAAATGATTATTCATCAAAAGGGATTTTAATTTTTTTGTGTTTTTACCTTAAAAAATATTTTTTTGTGAGCAAAGTTAATAGTAATAGTGATGAGAGAACAGTGCTACTGACATTAAAATTTGAACCAAGGTCTTCCGATTCTGAATCTTAAAATTTTACCATCACATTTTAGAGAAATTTGGACAGTAACGGAATTTGAACATTATGATACTGTTTAGAATTTTAGACTTCAATTTTTTAGTTAGTACTGTTTTGGAAGTTTAGGGTATCATTCGTTTCAACATAAAATGTGCTTTATACTGAAGCTGTACATTAAAATAAAGTGCTGAATTCTATTAAACATTTTATTTTTTAGAGAGATGGTTATTGCCATGTTGAGAAACTTTAATTTTTTTATTTTCTTTTTGGTGCAGTTTTGGGAAAGAAAAATGGATAACTTTTGCACATACTGCAGTGTAATTGTTGGCTCCGAGGCAGAATTGCGGGCACATTGCAATTCTGAAGGGCATCAACTGACAATAATGAGCGATGAAGGCAGAGAATGGAAGTTTCGAGCGCCTCCGAGAGGTGTTGGAGCTGATCAGTATGCACTTTGTGTATCGTAAGTACCTAAAAAAATTTTTATATCAATTTTACCTTAAATTGTTAATGAAACATTGTATTGTTTTTAATAATAAAATGAAGCTTGCTTATTTATTTTATATGAGGGAGAGATTATGCCTTACTTTGAATGTGTTTATATTTAAGTTGAGGAAATGTATTAAATTAATAAATAGTTTGTCATTCAGTATTTGGGTTATTAAATAATAATCTTGAACTGCATTTGTTAGTATCTTACAGATCAGTTTATATGTCATCAAATTCATCCACAAATGTTTCATAATCAGAGTTTAAACCAGCAAATGAGCAGTTGATTATATGTAATTTACTGAATTTTGAATGTACTTTTTGTTCTGGATCTTGTAGCTAAAATTGCAAGAATTTAGACTATCTTAGATGTAGTTATAATGACTTACACAGGCTACTTTAACGCCATTTAACATAAATATTAATTAGTCCCCCCCAGAAAGCATTCTTAGATATCTTTTAGGGAAATAGTCTTCAAATATTTTGTAACAGTTAGCCGAAAATTTTAATGCATTTATTTGGCTTAATATTTAAATCAGTTTAAATTAAATTGCTTATGAACAGTAATTTCTTCCAAATTCTCAAAGCTCGCTGTTATGATTTCTGTTTATAAACACGAGAAATATCTTGTAGATATTTTATGCCGTTGATGTGCTGTCTGCTTTTCACTGTTAAGTATAATATTAATGTTTAGCAAAAATATCTTGATCTCTGATTATGTTTTTGAAAGTTTATTGTGTTATGTATTATTACTACTTCTTCGAATTTATTTCTTTTTGAGGAATTTGTATTTTGTTTTCTAAAATTTAAATATTTAGGCATTTTACTAGGATTTATCAAATTATTATAAAGTCTAAATTTTTGCATAACACAGTTTAGGTTTTTGTTATTTTAACCCTTTTGTGTCGACTGTCGTGCATACGTGCCAGCAAGAAACACTGTCATTTCCTGGCCACCATGCCAGAGTATTTTCTCATTCACACCCGACCGTCGCACATTTGTGCCAGTGCCCTGCAATGTTTTAAAGACCACTAGATGGCATCCTATGTCCATTATTTTTTAACTGAATATAGTTTTAGGATCCTGACCTTTAATTTGATCACGTTTTGCATAACATTGGTGTCAGCTGTTGCAGGGGAGGAAATGTAAACAAACAGAGCTAGTCTCTTTAACTGGCCATCAGATATAAATATTTATTTTTGTGATATCCCTTTGAATCCTCTTTATTATTATTATTATTATTATTATTCTTTTCTTTGATACTATGTAGGATCTTTTAGGATTACTGTTTAGGGTTTCATTTCGCTTTGCATTGCTTTTACAGCTCTCAAGTTTATCCATTTTATTTCAAGAAAGCTTTGATCTTCAGTTTATTATGGCAAGCAAGCAT
Source organism: Stegodyphus mimosarum (assembly GCA_000611955.2). NCBI lineage: Eukaryota > Metazoa > Arthropoda > Arachnida > Araneae > Eresidae > Stegodyphus > Stegodyphus mimosarum. The sequence continues at coordinate 46,975 of KK122529.1, forward strand.
TATTTATCAGATGAATTATATATTCACATTGTAATTGAGCCAATTAGTGATGTGAATGAGAGGATGATTCATTTTCTTAAAGTGTTAGAGATATTTCTAGTGATTCTCATATGGACATTTTATCAGAGACAGAGCTCACTGAGTGTCTGCCATCTGGTTCATGTGTTACTTCTTGTAAACAGTCTTTCTTGTATTTTTATTAATTTAAAAGTCTATTAATATACTTTATCAATTAAAACTGATAATAATTTGAATAGGACTTCCGAAATTATTTCTCAAAGTAAGCAATTTTTGGTAAAAATATATTTAGGGAACCCCTTGGTGATTTTCCATTGTTTACGATCAATGCCCTTCCCTGTAAAATGGCATCCAAAACTTAATGAAGTAAAACATAACTAAAATAAAAAATGTCAATAAATTGCATTTTAATCAAACAAGGAAGTAACATAAAAATGGAAATACATGCTATCTTATTTACGCGGTACAAAAACGAAATATCGACTTACCTTACTTAAAAATTTCTGTTCGTTTGATATGTGTGACATTCAGAATTGCTTAACAGCATGCAAAAACTGTTTAAAATTATCTGAACTAGAATCTGTATTGCTGTCGCCACATAAATTCACAGAAATAAGAAGCAAATTTAATTCAGTCGTAATCATTTTAGTATTAGCTTCATACACCCACATTCACGTAAAAATCAAAATCTCAATAATACTCAACTGACTCTCCTCAAACCATGATCTCTTTCTAATGGAACACTTTATATAGTGAGCATTTGAACCTTTCTTTCAACAAACCCATTCAAAGCCATCTGAACGATCTTTACATTCGACTATACGCATTTCCTTCGTACAAGCAATACACTTATAATTATTGCTGAGTAAACCTTCATTTACACACCAGTCAATTAATGCTTCTTTTCTCCTTTATTCCAAATCGTACAGAAACTTCAGGTTAACCTTATCACAGGCAGCCATTTTACATTGTACTGCACAAAATAAGCAGTGTATTTCCTACCCGGAACATCCAATGCAAAAAGCCCTGAGAAATTAAAATCACAGCAATGACCCATTACAACCAATCATGTCAGGGTTTTCATAACAATCTGCTCAGGTTATCAGAAATGAAATAACTTGGTGATAATCCAAGGGATACTCTAAAATATAGAATAATCCATTTTTTTTTATATTTTCATGTAAAGTAAAGGCAAAAGATTATGAAATGCTAATTTTAATATATGTGATAGCTTAAGTAATACTCTAAAATATTACTAAAAATTATGACGTTAGAACATAAACCTTTTTTTCCCTCCGATTTCTCCCCCCCCTAAAATTAGGCTTAGCGAACGCAAAAACTCTCGGCCTGTGGCAGGAATCAGTTTCTGTCTATCCCAAGAGAACACCTTAAACAATGGCACACCATCTTGAAAGGGTTAAAATACATCTTTTTTTTTTTTTTTTTCTTTCAAATATTCAAATAAATTTCTACAGAATTTTGAAAAATCCATCTTTTATAAAGAATTTTTATATTTTGTAGTATATCTTTTAAATTTGAATTCAATTATAATGTAATTAAGTAATGCTTTTTAAAACAATTTTAAATTTAAAAATTCTAGCTTAATTTTCTTTTTTTTCACATGTAAATTTAAATGAATTTGGTTCTGAAGTAAGATATTTAGGGTATGTGTTTAATAAAGTAGAGCTTCTGTAATGAATTGTTAATATTTTTGTATTGTATTTGTATTATTTTAGTATTATATTTTTATATTTTGAATATTTGACTAAGTATATTTAAATTTAACTTAAAAGTGCTTATCATTAGTTAATTTTAAACATCAAATTATGTAAGGTAAGAAATTTATATACCGCTAAAACAGAGACAGCCAGAAATAACTGGATCGTAAAAAAATGACAAATTTGTTGCAGAATAAAGGAAAATTTAAAATAGTTTATAATCTGCCTGTGGAGGAAGAAACTTTTAAGAAATAAATCACTTTGAAATAATGCTAGATAATAAAATTGTCGATTCTTATGTCGTGTTGATTCATACGCAAGCGTTCCAGGGTATTGCAGTACTGAGCAGCGTTAATCGTTTGACCTGGGGCCAGGAATTAATGAGAAATGGGCTTTTCACATTGAAAAAAAGTCAGCATGATTTTGCTGTTCCTCTGCATCATCCTGGAGTTCTTTGGCGTTTGGGAGCTGGGATGTTTCCACTGTTTCTTTTGTTGTTTGCTTTCTGGTTGGTAGTGACAACACCAGCTATCATCACCTGCCACAACTCTGTCCAAGAAATTGTCTTCAGTATGATATCGGAGAAGGTGCTGCAAAGACAATCCTATGTGAAGCTACCTCTGATTATCTGTGAGATTGTATGGCACCCACTGTGCATTCAGTCTTCTGTAATGTAGTTTCTCCTTAATGATGACAAGAGCAGAACTCACACCCATCCCCTTCCTGAAGTCCTTTATTGTGCATTGTTTGTTTGCACGGATGATCTAGTCAACTTCATTTACCAAAACGACTGTAATGTTGAGGTGACTTTGACCATGCCTTGAATCATCTTTCAAAGATTTCCGTCCCTCGAGGAAATGCTTGTGCCAGTCCTGTATGCGAATCACTGACAGTGAGTATTTTCCGTATACTGTTTTCATTTGTCGATGCACTTCACAAACTTCAACATCTTCTGCCGCTAAAAAGCAAATAACGTCACGTTGCTTTTCTTGAGTTTTATGCAGATGTGAATGAGATGACAAATGATTGCTTACTGGATGACACTGTGAAGAAACTGCTGACGTAGTGCTTCGTGATATATACCAGTGATCGTCTTTCCTTGATTGGTGTTCTTTACTACCGTCTTTTTCCGAAAATAAGACACTGTCTTACTTTCTTTTTTGGTCCAAAATACGCGCTAGGGCTTATTGGGCTTATTATCTGGAACATCGTCATAAATAAAATTCTGAATTATATTCTGATTTTCTTCCAAATCCATTTCCTGTTGAATCATTGGTCCGAATCTCTCATGTCTTGCCATATAGCTATCATTAAATGAATACTTCTTGTCTAAGTAGCCTGTTCGTAGAGCATTGGAAACATCACTATCAGTTATTTTGGCCCATGAATTTTTTACCCAATTCACAACTTCTTGTAAGCCTGGTTTTACAAAATTACCTTGATGATTTCTCACCATTCTGTTTTCAATATATTCATTGATTTCCATCCGCAAATGATCCTTGAATGTCTTGTTTATTGCAATGTCAAGTGTTTGGAGGTAAGCAGTCATTCCTGCCGGAATCATTATTTGATCAATCTTACTCTCAGCAAGAAAGTTTTTCATATCTTTAGCGCGGTGAGTACTGCCTGAATACTGCCTAGTAAACCTCTATGCCTGAGTACTGCCTAGTAAACCTCTATACTGACCCCTCAACAGTGGTGACAGCATAAAATCAACCCACTTTCTTATAACTGCTTGGGTGCACCAGGCGTTTAACAATGTTGTTGATCTCCTTAGAGACAGTTCATATCGTTTAAGGAAGTTGTCTAACCGGTGTGACGATGCTTTAAATTCTTCTGTGGATATATCAAATTCAATTGCTGTTTCAAGGGCAAATTTTTGAATATCAGCCCTGCGCACAACTAAAGCCATTGCTCTCCTGCCTGCAATCCATTCCCAGATGCAATCTTCCAACTCAGAAAATACGGCTGCCGACCTGATCCAACTCTGCGTTTTTTCTCATTTCCTTGATCCACCAGTTGACACAGGTAATCGTAGTTTGCACGCCATTTACGAACCATACGGAGAACCAGCATCTTCTCTTTACAGAATGCTACAAGATTTACACCCCTGGAGTCTTCCACAATTCCTTTTTTGCACTCGATGGAATAACGCTTTCGTTTTGTATTCATTTTAACTGGGGTTAAAAATTATTCACTTTATTTTTAAATAAAATTACGTATGAGGAAATAATCAGACTTAAAAGACTGAAATGAATGAACGTTGCATACCTGCACTGTCGCTCAATGTAGACTGCTGCCTTATGTTGTATTTTTAAGATAAATTCCAAGAATTAATTTGAAACGAACTGTAAAGGTAAACAATTAATTTCTTGGAATATTTTGTTTCAAACATTTCTCTGAAATACGAGTATTAGGAAAGCTAAACATATTATTACTTAATAAATCAACAGCATTTTTAACGAATTCTTTTTGTCACATTATTTTAAATAGGGATTATTTTCGGGGCATGTCTTATTTTACAAAAAGTTCCGAAAATCACGATAGGGCTTATTTTCGGAGGATGTCTTATTTTCAGAGGATGTCTTATTTTCAGAAAAACACGGTAGATGACACTGTTGGCTGACTGCTAGAACATGTCATGTGGTTCTGTGTGATTACCTAGGGCAAGTCCATTCCATGACGGGTTGTCTTTCATACTTCTTTCTTCCTTTACACACAGTTTTCATGACAGTCATGCAAAAATATCAAATCCATTTTCATTTGATCCACACTTGGACTGCAAAGTCGTGGACACTGTTCAAAACTGGTTTCAATCTCAGGTAAACTCTTTCTTTGAACTATGTATTCATTGCTTGGTATAACAATGGAACAAGTACTTGTGCAATTTTGGTTACATTTGAAAATAAATAATACCTTTTCTTTTTGTGGCTACTTTTTCATTTTCATTTTATCTATACTTATATATACACCATCCTTCTTACCCAGCTTAAAAATTCTTATCCAACCTTTATTTCTGCAAATTCAAAATTTGAAATTTTTGATGTCATTTTGAACTTGCCTTGAGGGATTGGTTTGTTAGAATAATTCAAGGAAATAAGGGTACTCTTCTGTTATCAAGACCAGATTCAGATATGTATGTATGTATGCATGGATGTATGTGTTCGTGTATGCATATGTGTGTACACATGAACATATACATACATGTGCATATTTCTGAATCCGACCCTGATTAGAGAAGAGCACCGAAATAAGTTTAAATGAAGTGCAGCAAAAAATGTGTATATTTTAATAGGTGTACAAGGAAATGATATGATGTCCACATCAGAGTTTTAATATTGCAATAATGATTTGTTTATTGCAGTTAATAAAAATATTTTTTTTTGTTGCATCACAATTTTATTTGAAAAGTTTTAAACATGTAATGCTATAATTTTTTTATTAAGTTCCCAATTGCTCACAACTGGAAACTTAATAAAAAATTAACTGATAAATTAATTAAAATTAACTTCATAAAAATTAACATTTTTCTGAATTTTATCTGTTAAAAGAAGCAATGGAAGAGAAGTGCCATAATAAAATTTTGAATGGCTAAATGTTACCAGCAAAGTAATGCAGTTTTAGAATGCTGTTAAAATTTGTTTTGAAAGTACAGTAGTTGCAGGGGGAAAAATATGTGACTTCCTGTAGATATTTTTTAAGTGCCATATAAACCTATATTATATTTTGAAAAAATTTAGACTAATAATCTGGAAAGCTGTGGAAAAATATTTTGTTAAGTTTTCATGAAGTTTCTTTAAATAAGTGTATTAAAATTAAAACTGTTTTAAAATTCTTGGTTGTTATTTTTCTGTTGTTTTGGTTCTTAATAAAAGTTTTGTTCTAATTTTAGTTATTCTGCAACTGGAAAGTGTCGATTTGGCCAGCAATGTTGTGATGCTCATGGTGAAGAAGAACTTACTGAGTGGAGAGAGAGATTTGATTATCGACAGATGAAGTTACAGAGGGCAAAAGAATGTCGACTTCAGGGTCGCAACTATACAGAGCAGTTACTTGAGAAGTGGTTAACTTCATCGAATCCCAATATGATCATGACCGAGTCGCTGGATACAGTTGATATTAGAGTTGAACCGGAAGTCAGCCTAACTCTTACCGAGAAAAATATTTGTAGGGAGTGGACATTTCACATAAGTGCTAAGGTAATTATTATTTTAAATTTATCAAAGTATATAGCATATTGCAATATTTGTTGGTTTTAGGGGTCTGTGAGAAACAAGAATTAGCACTTGGTACCTTTCTGTTATCAGGACTGGATAAAGAAATGTATGTATGCATGCATGTGTATATGTAAGTTCGAATGTGGTATGTGTGTATATACATGTATATGTATGCGCGTACATGCACATATGCATATATTCGTACATTTCTGAATCCGGTTCCGATAACACAACAGTCATTTTAGCTTTAGTGAGAAATACATGGTTACTGATACATCCATGTAATTCATTCATGTCTACAGTACATAGTTTATTAATATATGTATACAGAAGTAGTTAAATGTATATATATTTTATGTAATACAATTTGTAAGAAATTTATTTAAAACAAAAAAGTGCTCTAAGGGCAAAAATAATTTTGGTACTTTCTGATTATCTTCAGCCTATGAAGAAGTAGTCTTAAACTTGTTGCCGATTTTGGGGAGAGATGTTTAAGTATTTTTATGTCTGTTTCAGCATGTTTCAACAATGCATCCAGTGCTGTTTATTTATTTTTTTTTACTACATTCTTCCTTTTCCATGTAAGAAATGCACACTTCTTATTTTTTGCCCTTTTGTTATTCCTGTGTACATAGCAGTTTATAGTTGCTTTGCTTAAACCTGGCATTGTGCATTGCTTTGGCACTCAAATCCTAAAGCCAGATGGGGAAAAAAGAGGAGCATGAGGCTACATCATGCTCTATGCATATGAAAGAAAGCCAAGATTTCACGGAAGATGAAAGCTGAAGTATGTAGTCCATTGCAATGCTAAAATGCTGAAATTCCCATAGTAGGAACCATAAACTACACAGGCTTGCCACACTACCTGGAAAACCAGGAGAACCGGAAAAAATCAAGGAATTCGAAAAATGACTAAAAAAGTCAGGGAATTTACATATTTTAGTCAAAGTCTGGGAAAGTCAGGGAATTTCTTACTGTGAACACTCCCCCAAAACGGGAGTTTTGCGCGGACGTTGGAAGCCATCCCTTTCTTTACGCGCTTTAGCATCATACGGGCAGCTGGCACAGAGCCAATTTTTGCAGCTCCAATCAGATTGTCTTTTAGAAGGGCAAAGCAAGTTTCCAGTACCTTTGGTTTCCAGAAACCTCGAGAATCGAAAGACTCTCATTCGCATGTGCAGTGCATGTTGAGCTCAGTTGGTAAAAAAAGTATTTGCACACCTACATTTTTGTTTGCAATTCACAAAAGAAGTGTTAAGAAATAAAAAAATTGTTATTGCCAAATCAGAATAAGTTTAATCATCCAAAACAAACAGAAAAATTACAATAATATAAATAACAATGCTTTTTTATAACAAAATTAAAATATCTCGTATCAAAAAAGTATTTGGACACCTGCATGAATACAAAAGAAATAAAATATATAAGCAAATTTCAAATAAGTAATATTTAGTATGCTTTCCTGTAGCATCTATTACTGCTTGTTATCTTGCTGGCATTGATTTAATTAAATTTTCTGTAACAGTAGGGTCAGTATTCGACCACTCTTCAATAAGGGCTTGTTTAAGGGCAGATTTGCTTGAAATCTTCCTTTTTCTAAATCCAAAGAATTCCACAAATTTTCCAAAGGATTTAAGTTCGGTGATTGTGGTGGAGTGGCAAGTTTTCTGGGTACATTATAAAGCAACCACATACATGTTATACTGGCAGTGTGCTTGGGATCTTCCTGAAAATAGTACGAATTACTGATACCCAATTTTATTGCACTTTGTGGCAAGTTATCTTGCAACACATCAATATAGGTTCGACCTGTCATATTCCCATCAATGAAATACAAATTACCAACTCCTTTGCTAGCCATGCACCCCCAAATCATAACAGAACCTCCTCCATGTTTAACCAAGATTACATTTTGAACACATTTTTGGTATGAAAAGCAGTACGAGGTTTTCTCCAAACTAATTTCCTGCCATCTGATTTAAAGATATTGAACTTACTCTCGTCGGAGAATATGACATTTTTCCAGAAATCTGTTGTCTTATTGATATATTCCTTAGCGAATTCAAGTCTCTTCAGTCTGTTTTGTTCAGTTATGAGAGATTTTTTTCCTTGGAGATCTCCCATAAATGTGTGCATTGTGCAGGACATTTCGAACACTTAAGCCACAGATTTGAACTCCATATGTTGAAGTGACATCAGTGTCTAAAGTAATTGCATTAACAAATGGATTTTTCGATGCTTCTCTTATATTTCGCTTCATTCGCAGTGAAAGTTTGTTTGGGCATCCAGAGCGCAAGTTATTTGATGTAGGTCCTCTTTCTTTATGACGTTTTATAACATACCGAACAGTAGAGAAGCAAACATTTACTTTTTTACCTATTTCTCGATAACTTAGGCCATTTTCACGTAGAGAAACAATTTTTTTCTCGCAACAAAATCGGCAATTCAGATTTCTTAGGTATCATTACAATTTGAAATCGACAATCAACTGATAATGTTCGACAACACCTTCTTTTATAGTCGTCTTATGTATGTTATTTACTGCGTGATGACTGTCAAATAATTACATAAAAATGCAAATTTGTTAAAGTTGAGTTGAGTGTGCAAATACTTTTTTGACATAAGCTATTTTAATATTGTTGCAAAAAATGTTTTTTATTACTATTATTGTATTTTTTGTAATTAATTTAAATGAATAAGCTTATTCTATTTTTAAAATGCGAATTTTTGTATTTCTTAATGCATTTTATTATAAATTGGGAACAAAAATGTATGTGTGCAAATACTTTTTGTACCCACTGTACGTATTCTTGTATAAAACAAAATCGGTATTATCATAGTATACGGTACCACAGAGGTTAGAATAACCTTCATGTATGGTACATACGGGATTTGGTGACATTATGATAAGCAGTAAACGGGTCATTTTGGTGTTATTTTCAAAATCGGGCCTAGGCCGTAGCGTATAGTAGGATTTTACCGCAAAATCTTTTAAACATTTTTTTCCCCATTTTTCCTTTTTTAATAAATGTTTTATTTGAATTTTGCAGCCAAAAAAAAAAGTAATCAGTCAACTAGGCTAACCATTTAATATAATTATATTCGACAAAATATCGTTGATTATTGTAATTCAGTTTTTAATTATTTTAATGTTACTCTTATCATTTAATGTTGCTTCTTCCCTCTAAATTTATTTATTATTAGTGAATAATATTTTCAAATTTCTTCTCTAGCATAATCCTGAAGCTATTTCTAGCAGTATGATGACATAATATCACGAAATTTTATGCACATATTTTTTCCTTATGTATGCTGCTAAATAAATATAAAACACTTCAATTTATTTAAAAAATATTATTAAATAGATTTCTTTCTTTCCTTTAGCTGCAAAATGACGGCAAAAAAAGACATTTTTTAATCCAGATTGGACAGAGTCTAATCTCATTAGAGTTTAAATAGTAATAATGCTTTGGTAATTATAAGTCATATGCAATTGGCAAATTTTGGTGTTTTCAAGTGCTACCATAGTTAGTTTATCTCTTAGAACAGCCAAAGTGCATTATGCGGATAGACTGGAATTTTCTTAAAACACACCTGGAAAAGTCGGGGAATTTCATTCTCCCGTTGAGTTGCAACCCTGTCTACAGTCACACTAACAAAAATATCCAAAGACATGGAAAGCCGTCTGTGTATATGCTACGCACGTACTTAAGTTGCGATATACTTTTTGGTAACATCATGGGTTGCCACATAAATACTTTCTGCCAACATGGTGTATTGCATCATTACTCATTTGTAGCTTTTCGTTTGGGGTTGCGGACAATAATAATAAATAATAGAGTACCATAATTTTTTTTAAAGGGGAACTCTATTGCAATTTTAAGGAGTAACAGGTAATAAAATTTCGAATCCAGGATATAGTACTTAAGAATAGATATATAGAATGATACAAATTTAAATTAAAATTTACGGTTAGTTTCTTTCTTGATTTGCTGACCATGGCTTGTAAATAATTTTAACACACTTTAAAAATGCATAGTAAAGGATCTTGCATTCTTTCTGCGCTCACCTCAGGAATTTGCCATCTTGTAAAACAAGCATTCATTTTTTGAAGCATTTTGTCTTTTAACCGTACAAATCTCATAACTTAATTTTCCAAATGATTAAAAACAATCTCAAGTTCAGTTAACGACTCATTTTAAATTTCCAAATTCTAGTTCAATTGAATGTTAGAATGAAGAGGAATATTTCTTCGTCAAGTAACTTCGTCATTTCATATATATGCCTTTTCATTTTAGAACATTTGAGAAAAGGCATATACTATGATCTTTTTTTGGCAGGTAATTTAAGGTAATTGATCTCTTTTGGCAGGTAATTTTGAAAATTCTGTGCAGTTTTTTTAAAAAAAAGCTGTGCAGAATTTTCACTTTTATGCACAAAGGCGATTTATCAGTTGGCTGCAGAATAAAAAAAATTATTTATTGAGAAAGAAAGAAAAAAAAGAAAAGCTACTTTTTTTTTAAATGTCAGAAAAAATAGAAGATTTCTAACTTGCTAGGATACATGCTTGCTGTACAAGCATGAAGAAAAGAACTGAATTAAAATCTTATATTCAACTTAAAGCTCATGTGCAAAATATTGTCAGAGAATGTGGAAAAATTTTGGAGTTCAGCAATAAAGAATAACCAGGCTCAGTTGCCTTAATGATTTAACGTTGGAGTTTATCCACTCTGCAGTATAATTTAAGTGATGCATTTATGTGCTCATATGCGTGTTAAACTGCAGAGATCAAGTTAAAAATTATACATTTCATATATTAAGCACTCTTTAGAATAGGGGCACATCTTTAAAATTTCCAATAGACAGCCTTGTGCACTAGAGATAAAAATGTTTTATTCCCTACAGTGTTGTCACTGCTTGCTTTGAAATTGTTAAGCTTTATAATAAAAAATTATTAAAGTTTTACAAAAGATGAAATAGACAATAAAACAAATTCCGAATTCAAACATTCAGGTGCCCATGTTCGGGTGGAGGACTATGTTATTCAAAATTTGATGGCTTTAGATGCAGTTTTTTTTCCCATAGTGCAAGAAACATAAATACATTCATGTAGATTTTTCATTATTTAATTTCTTTAAGTATAATACAGGGTGATAATGTTTGGTGTCAACAATCTGAAAAATGAATCTGAGATTTAGAGTGAATCAACACAAAATGTCAAAACGAAAACAATAGTCCTTCAGAGACAAAGCCCCTTTGGACTAATAATAAAAACTAAATTTTTATATTTTATTGCGCCAATAATGCTGATTAAGAGTGAACATTTGGAAGAAATGTTAGTATTGACAAATAGAAATAGTTCTATTGATATTGACTATGTCTCTAGTTTAGTTTTTTTATTTTTTATTTCCCATAACATTAACCTATGTTTTCAACCCAAGTTTATCCATCCGACCTAATCAATGTTTGTCATTTTATTGCAATGTAAGATCTTTATCATCCTCATGGTCTGGCACACTGCCAGTGCTAGGAGACATGTTATTATTTTATGTCATGCAAGATCTTCATCTTCTAATTAAAATTATATGGTGCTTAATATATTAAGAAATTTAAAAGCAGTATATGTACACTACGCAAAAAAAAGGGGGGGACAGTTCTATATCTCTCATTCTACTGGGCTGATTAACGAAATTCAAATTGCGTTTTTCATGTCTCGAAAGCACAACTTAAGATATGTATTAGAGTTAGCATTGTTTAAATATTGGTATTTTGACACAAAATAAAATGTTTTTTGAAATGACATACGAACGTTTTTCCATACTTCGATTCTACAGCTCAAATTACTCCAAACTCCCAAGTTTTGTAAATATCGCACGAGTCGTTTTTAAAAAATTAGCTCTAAAAATTTTAGCTCCTCAATGTTAAGTCAATTTGGTATGTATTTATAATTATCTCTTTTTTTTATGAAACTTATTTCATTCCTTCTTACACAATTCGAAATTTAGGTTCATTCCAAATAAAATTCACCGATCGTTTATGATTTATTTTTAAAATTTGTATTAATTAATAATTTTTATAAATTTTTCGAAAAAAATTTTGATTTGTAACCTATAAAATTTTTACCATCATCTTAAAGTAGATGTATTTTTAAGCATACCTGGAAAAAATTAGAGCTTTTTATTCAAAATTTCCGAAGATATACGGGAATTTATGTATTGGCGCATTTTGAAGTGATAATGACGAAAATGCGGTTTACGCACTTTGTTAAAATTATTTGAAATTAGGGACGATGTGACTTTTTTCTTCTCATCTGCAATGTAAAAAGGCAGGAACGATGTTACTTTTTTCCCTCCACTGCACAATGGAAGGGAAGGAAAATAGGTTGCTACATATTAAGAAGTTCGCCAAGTGAATTATTCTTGGATCAAACTGAAAACAAAAATTACCATCATAAATTTCACACCAAATTTTACAAAATGTAATATTTGGGCATAATTTGAGTCATAGAATTGAAATATGGGAAAAAAAGGTATGTTATTTCAGAAAAAGTCCCATTTTGTGTCAAAATACCTATATTAGAACAAAGCTGTATATAAATCTAATATATATCCTATGTTGCACTTCTGAGACATGGAAAACGCAATTTGAATTTCGTCAATCGACCCAGTAGAACCGGAAATATAGAACTGCTCCCCCCTTTTTTGCGCAGCGTACTTTTGCAAATGCCATTTATTATATACTTCATTACAGAATAATTGTTTGTGCTGCCTAATAATGAGATTTTATATGATCAAAAATTTATTATGAAATAAGTTTGTGGAATGGAAAATAAGAAATATTTGAACTGTAAATTAATATATTATTAGATACTCACACATTTGTTATAGTATTTTCATATTAAATACAGACATATTTTTCTTGCTGTAACTTTTATTGTTCTGTTCCTTCCAAAGTTAGAGAAAAGTGGAAAAAGAACTATACTTTAAGAGATACTATTTTTATCAGTTTTCCTGCTTCTTTTAATACTCTGTACTGTTATAATAATACTGTTTCTCTGCCTCTTGACACTGCCAAATTTATTGTTTCTTTGAAAATGTAACTTATTTTTAAAATTGAAAATGTTTTAAAATTTTCAAGTTAAGATAACTTTCTGTATATATTTCACATTTAATAATTGACATGATTTTTTTTTTTTTTTTTTTTTTTTAAAATTTAAAGTTTTTTTTTTTTTTTTTTTTTTTTTTACTGTAGGCTACACTGCAACATATTGCATTGTTATATGAAACCCATAGGAATCATTTTAGAATATCTGAACTTAGAGCTGGAAGATCTTCCGGTATTAAGGACTTTAATATAGGTCCGCAGTGTCAGGAATGGAGTAATGTAGACAACAGTGATTATAGTGATGAGGAATACACATGCAAAGTAAGTTTTAATTTTTCATTAAAGATTTAATCATTATTTGTTTTTATTACTTTATAATAATTATTGCTAAAAGGAGTAAAAGACTTTGGGTAGATGTATCCAAGAAATGGTATCTACCAGTTAAAAATAGTAATAATACTTGTCTGACTTTGTGTATCATCTTAAGCAGGGAATATAAGCCATTCTTTTGTTTTGTTTTGTTTTTGTTTGTTTTGTTTTGTTTGTTTTGTTTTTGTTTTGTTAAAAAATTGTATTTCTATAATTATGTTTGTTTGCCAGCCTGATAATTGTTGTGCATGTAATAATCAAAATAGGTATGCATTATCCCGTTAGCTGTGAAAATTTGCCACTATTAAATCATGAAAGTTGGTAGAGAGCAAGTCAAAGTTGTATCAATCATTCTTGTTGAATTTTGAAATAACTGATGCCCTTTTATTTGATAAGTAATCAGTATTCGATCCACTTTGATTTTATGCTTCAAAATAAGGGTTTTGTCAATTTCATTTTGACAGACCTTCCGATTTTTTGCAAAAGCTCTGTTAAGAATGTTATGAGTAAAAACTTCCTGCGGGTAATTGTTCCATTTTACTACTGTTTTGTCAGCCATATGCAACTGACCATATGGTATGTACTAATACACACTTTTTTGGTGGTAGGATCTCATAACTTTGAAACTAATTTACTGCTTGTTATGTGAGAAGCAAGTCTCAAATTTTAATCTCTTTTTCAAAATATGGCCAAAAATGCAGCTATATCAGTTAATTCATATCCTTCCTCATAAAAGCAAAATGTGGCTTATTGAGAATGAATTGGAGTTACATCAGACAAAAGAGCACATATTATGAGTGTCTTGCTTATCCATAATTAGTGCTAAATAGTGGTTTTTGGCGACAGTCGACAAGATAATATGCAAGTACCTCGAAGTGAAAAACGGATGTTTTCTGATTATCCGCATTTCAACTGAAAAGGATGAAGAGAACTTGTTGCTGACTTTGGAGAGCATTCATGAACTAATTGGTGACTAAGTTTTCATTAAGCTAATTATGCTAAACACAAAAGTCATTTTCAAAATGGCGATGCTATAAGAATTCCATGCGAGAGCCATCAATCAATAAAATTAAAAAAACTAAGGATATCTATAGTAAAGCACCATTTTTTTTTAAATCTCCCCTTTTTTTTTCATTGTTGTTTTCCCCCTTTGAATACAGTGATCAGTTTTTTACTACAGAAAATGCCATAGAATTGCATAAACTCCATCACATTGTACATGTTCAGCATTGCAGCCAAAACAGATGCATTACGTGCATACCTGGGTTTCTTTTTTGCATTGCAGCAATCCATTTCCACTTAAAGAATAAGAATTGTACAAACTTGGTATCATATAACTTTGGCATTGTGCACTGGGAAAAACAGATATGTTACACACACATATCTGAGTTGTCATGCAAAGTTCTCTCTGGCAAAATTGTGGGTTGCCTAAAACTATTTTGGCAACATACTGCTTTGCCTCATTAATACTTTTTCATTACTTTTCACTTTTTGGTGGGGTTTTAGATAATTGGAAAGTACAAAAAATAATAAATATTTTCAAATATATATAATAAAATATTTTCAGTATAACTAAAAGTGGCTTAAAATGAATAAATTTTTTATTACTTTGTGGTGTTTTTTTAAATTTACTGTAAATGTGATAAAATATAATTGTATGTTAAAAATTGCATTTTTTTATTAGTTAATAGGAATCAATAGCCTAATTGTGTTCTGGAATTAGGTCTGTCAAAGTTTTTTTTTTTTTTTTGTATTTAGTCTGCGTTTAATCATTTGTTACTTTAAATATGGGAACAAAGTAAATTTGGTTGATATTTACTGTACGGTTCTGCTTGGTTTCTCTCTGAAAAAATCGGCAAGTGGTATTGGTTGTTCGTGAAATCTGGCAGCCCGCTGCATGAAATAGGTTTTTCAGTAACCTTAATGTTGATAATGTTGCTGAAACTAGTGTTGGAGAAAATTGTGTGAATATCGCCAAACATGTTGTATTAAGTTGAGATTTTGGCTATTTTTTGTAATAGTAACCTTTTCATACGGACCAGAGATTTTCAATTGCTGTGTTTGCACATGCACAATGTTTTATGAAAGGTCGTCTGAAAGTTTGCTTAGTGTTATAAATGAGTATATTATTCCGGATCCGACTATAATTTCTGACTGCTGGAAGAAGTACATAAAGTAGGAGGAACGTGGAGTGCCACTAAACGCGGTTTAGCCAGGAGGAAAACAAAGGATGTAATTTTTGTTAAAAGATTTGTTGTTTTATGTTTTTATGTTAGGAAATTTGTATTTTTGATTATTTATAGTCTTTGTTTGTGTAATTTTGGTTATTTGTTCATGTCTGTATGTTAAGACTGTGGCGAATTTGTTCTGGGTTAACATGATAGTATTAACTTTGTTTTAGTTTTCGGATTTTGTTTAAGTGAAAATAGATCAATATGTATATGGAGAAAGTTAAATTACTGTGCATTGCCTAGTTTGTGCAATTCTCTTTTTTTTTTTTTTTTTTTAATTTAAAATAGGCCGATGCGTATATGGACACAAAGTTTGTATAAGTGTTTGATTTCTTGTTTTTGTTTTGTGTAGTGGGTGGAAGGATCGACACCATCTTGAAATTGGTCCCGATGACCAATCTTAAGATGGTGTCGGTCCTTCATGACGCTGATCTTAGCGTCAAAAAAGAAACGATTCGCTAAGTGGTACTTAGAGTAAAGATTAACTGTAAATTTCAATGAGAAATGAAAGCAAGTAATGTTATTTACAGTTTTAGTCAGCATTGTTCTTTGATAATAATTCCAGATAAGACATATTTTTACACATGTGTGAAGGTGTAATTTTTTAATTGAATTTATCTATAATAATGTTTGTGGTGATGAAATAAGTACTTGTTTTATATTGATCTTTTAAAAAATTGATACTTTGAATATTTTTATAGTTATGTTGGATCAATGATTTTCATTTTTTAACTTAATTCTCTTTAAACTTTGTATCATCAAAATAATCATATTGCAATAAATCTCTGCATAAGCATTATATGATTAAATTAATCGTGACTATTTCTAACAGAACTTTTCATAATTTCTTTTAGAAAAGTAAGATTCTGAGATATCCTAATAGAGAAAATATTAAATATATATACAGTATTTTACAATATTTTTTTCATTTGCATATTTGGCATATTTTATTTTAAATACTGACTGAAGGAAAATTCCTGTGTTTATTAATATTAAATATATAATATTAAATTATTGAATTAATATTTTCTTTAGGTTCGCTTTGCTACCTGTATTTATGGCACATTCCGACAAGCTGTTGTATTTGATTTTGGATTTGAACCAGTTTTAGTTCAGAAACTCTGTGTAGATGTAGTATCTCTGTCAAATATGGAAAAACTTCAGCAGGCAAAAGATACTGCTGTATCCTTCACTGAGCGTTGGAGCAGTAGTGATGTCACTGTGGTCCCATTTGAAAATCGTCCATATTCCTTAGGTGATCAAGAAGAATGTCTCCTTTCATGCTATCCAGCTCCGAATGGTGCAAAATTTACTGTAACTCAGTCAGTACTGGAACCTGTATTAACAAAAAATAATTATACTGCAAGACAGCATGAACTTCTCTGTATAGAAGAAATGGCACAGTATGAATTGCTGTCAAGGTATAGAAGTTAATGTTTGATTTTTTTTTATATTGAAAAAATATCTAGAATTTTTATTGTTATTATTCCATTATTTAATGTATTTATTTTCTAGGTGTAATATAAAACTATATTTTACTAGGAAGTGTCACTCTTTACTAGCCTATTATGGCTTTGTTATGACCATAATTGTGATTTTTTTCTTCCTGTATTTTTATATGAATATAAAATACTGATAAAGGGTTCACGCTGTTCTTAAAAGTCCTCAAGAGTCCTTAAATTTTTGGTAATGATTTTTTATCCTTTAAAGCCCTTAATTTCGATGAAAGTTTGCTAACGATCCTTAATTTTTCTCATTTGACATTTTATACTTACGTAAAAACTTGTTGACCATTTTTGCCTATTAAAGAAAAGACGCCAAACTACGCTATTTTGCGCCAAAAATGTAAAAGTCTTCATCAAGCACGCGGGGTTTGGTGTAACCTTGATTACACGTGATGCTAATATTGATGAATTTTCATAATTTTTAGAAAAACAGCATTAGTTTTAAGACCTTATACATAAAAATAAATTTTTTGCAAATTTTGCATTTTTTTGTAAAGCTACTAAAATTTTTGCCAGTTTAGTGGAATTTGGACAGAATCATGAGATATTTAGAGAGTTCATGTACTTTAGCACTAGTAGGAACAATGGAGACTATACAGAGCATTTCTGCTGAGAAAAAATGACCATTAAAGTAAAAATTAAATCAATAAAATAAAGTTAAGAAAGATAAACGAAATAAAAATAAATCGGTGAAATAAACTAAAGAAAGATCAATGATTGTGGTTAGCCGTTGAGAAAATTTTTTTGTTAGGTAGTAACTTTTATCAAAATTTAAAGCATGTTTGCTAATATGTTGACAAATATTTCATAATTATTAGAAAAATTGCACTAATTTTAATAGCTTAAGCATGAAATAAATTATTTACAAATTTTGCATTTTTTGTAAAGCCATTAAAATTTTTGCTGGTTTATCACTAGATTTGTATTTAAAGTACATATTTGGAAATGTGGGTTATCATTTTCTTCTCTTTATCGTGCAAAGAATAATATATTTGCTTTTTGCTGTAACATGAATTCTTTGGTTGGGCACTGCCAGGTTAGGTGGTTAATCAAGATTTTGGTGAATTTGAGATCAGTTTGTCTACAGTAACTTTGATTTGGTGATTTGAGAAAGTTATTAAACTTTGTTTTAAAGTTTACAAAAAAAATTCATAAATTAAATTTGTGGTTTAATTTTTTTCAAATTTTGTCACTTGAGGAATTGAGGAAATTTTTAAGTTCTTTATTAATTTATTAAGATTTGAATTATTAATTTATGAAATGTTGATTTTTAAGCTATTTAATTGTTACTTAAATTTATTAAGGTTTGAATTATTAATTTATTAAATGTTGATTTTTGAGCTATTTTTTAACCACTATTTATATTGTTTGCATCTGAGAAAATTTAACATTTTGAAATGTTTTTATTTATAGATATAATGTGAAAGCTCATCTGAACTTAACTAGCTGTTATCTACTTACTCCTAATTCTGCAGTTACTGCCAAGTATGCGCATGATGGTGAATTATTTGCCAATATGCAATTATCTTCAGTGTTATCTGAAGATTCCGCTTCTGGGCGACTTGTGTTAACTAATTGTAGTACTGTATTATTAGCTCCAGTAAAAACTAAAGGAGAAGAGCAACGAAAGGTTTGTTTGCATTAATAATTAAAATGATCAATGTATTTGATTTAAATAATTTTTGCATTAGAAAATTTTGTTGTATTCCCCCCCATAATAATTTTTGCATTAGAAAATTTTTTTGTATTCCCCCCCCCCCAAATAAACAGAACTTTCAGGTTTAAAATTAGAGTAAGCAAATGAAATCATAGACTATTTTAAGTGTTTAGTGTTACCATGTTATTGTAGATTTTTCGGTTCTTCTTTGTTAACAGGGTGCTACTTACCACCAAACATAAACATTGGTACGTAATCTTACTGTATGGCAGCAACACTAACAATACATAAAGCTTCATTAGAAGAATAACTATTTTATATTGTTTTAATGTGCCTGATGCCAAGGCTGTGAGCGATGTCAAACTTATGCAATTCTCAGATGTTTTTTAAGCAAAAATAGATAGTTATGTATATGGGAAGAACAATGGGCTCAAATTTAGCGAAAAAGGGCTCTGGACTTTGACACAAAGCTACTGAAAATCTAGGAGAGAAGATTGCTAGATTTCTTACCACTTATGCACAACACGAAGTAAGGAAGAAGCCTACCTCCATTAGTTCACAGTGATGCTGGAAATGTAAACAAGCTAACACATTTGCCATCCTCATTAACAGAAAAGCACAGATTTTTATAATATTTTAAGCTCATAAATAGGATGGTAATCCTATTTATAAATACCTATAAGAATAAAACCAATAAATTAGAAGTTATTCTGTTTTTGTTTCTATCAGTTGCAAAACTGTGAAATTTGTCATAGATTTAATTTTTTCTGTTAAAATTTATGGTATATGATTCATAAGTTATATTATAGATTAGATTGATTGAGGGATTTATTAAATATTTTTCAAAGAATTGTCATTTTTTTAAAAAGAATATGAAGAGCACTCTGAAAGTGAAAAGCTCCATTACTTAAAAGTTTTTTAACATCAGTATTAATTATGTATTATATCTTATACTACTTCCTCTGAAAAAAGGGGAATAATTGAGGAATAAATTTTTTTGAAGCTTTTCAGTAAAAAAAACTTTGACTAAATGATTCATAATTAATATAGACGCAGTCATATGGTTAATTTTTTAATTCAAAAATTGGTGCTAAAGAATTACTGAACCTGCCGATTAATTAGTCTTAATTGTACCATTATTATTCTTTATATAGCTGATAAAATAATGTACTTCTCATGGAGCTCGTGTGCTTTTTAAAGACATTTTTTACCTTACTTGGAACTTACAGTGAAACCTCAGATCATGAATGTCTTTCTTAACTAACAATTTGGTTTATGAACAAATTAAAATAATGAATAAAAAGTGCCTCAGATGATGAATAGTGTCCCAAGTTATGAACACATGGGTTGTCAGCATGATTTTTGAAGTAACCTATGCCACATGATTAAAACTCAAGAACTTTTGGAAACATTTTAATATTTTCCATTGCTTAGCTGTCATTAACTAAATATGGTAGCAAGAGACTTACAGGGCCATGACTTCTGCCTGGAGGAATTTATGACTAGGTTGGGTTGCACTTAAGAGACAAAGAAAAGATAAAAGAAGATGCCTCTGAAAAACATAACCTGTTGTTTTTATGAAAGGAAATTCTTCAAGCCAAGCACTAATTTCTTCCTGATTTTCCACTTACAGTGACCATTCTTTGGATATTAAATTTGTTCAGTTTTATCTGTGTGATATCTTTTTTGCTTCAATGATTTCCATTGGTTTAGGTATTATAAATTTGTGCACAAAGTATTTTTGGAAAATTTAAAATAAGAATTGTGGTCCAGAACCTATTAAATCTATTTTATATTAATTCCGGTGGGGAAAATTGTTTTGGTTAACGAAAACTTCAGTTAATGAACGGCCTTCAAGACCATATTTGTGAACTGATATTTCACTGAATTAATGTATGAGTACTGTATTTGTGAACTGAGATTTCATGGAATTAATGTATGAGCACCGTATTTGTGAACTGAGGTTTCACTATATTAATATATACAGATTGGTTATATAATATATCGATGCTGGTAACTCTCCTGGTACAGATATTAATGTTTAACAGGAAAATATTTGTATATAATTATCCAAAAATGCAACTTAAAATTATGAATTTTGCACTGAAATCGTGTTAGATAGTTTAATAACCTGAATTTTATAGCCTTAAGTGACATTAAATGCAGTCTGTCAATTGAATCTTTTTGAACCGAGTTGCTGCATTTTTTGTTAACTTCCCCATTTTTCATATTTCATGGTTGACATCTGTGATGTATAGTAACTAATGTCTAAAAATTTAATTATCGAATGTGATACTTTTTGGTTATATATTTGGTCCTTTTTGAGCTTTGACTGGAGAACTGATATCTTATGTTGATTCTCAGCATTAGTTCAGACAGAAGTGAAGTTGTTTCACAGAAGTATTTTGCATGCCAAATATTATTTTTAAAATCTAGTTGTATGAATTAATAATATATAAAAAGAGAATTTGAAATTTTTTTTCAGGTTTATGAAGCAGTGATTGAAGATAAGGGGAAGACTGCAATATATATTAGATTATCAAAGAGATGTTGTGAGGAATTAAAATTGGAACCTGACAGGGAAATATTAGTTGAAGTTAGTATAATTAATAATTTTTATTTATAAACTAAATTTACTTTCTTGATTTAGATTATATGTAAATGCAGTTTATTTGTACATTTTATAAATCTTTGTTGTTCTTGATATTTTGGTGTTGAACCCACGTGTTATCTTTTAAAGTACTGACAATATTACAATATTTAATGTCCCCAACCTGTTATGCACACAATGCTGAATGTGTCAGTTTCTTTAAATTTTGCAGTTAGCTAACAAGTTATTGAGTCTTTTATAACCTTTTATTAACAGCGCTTTTTTTTTCCTAACACATTTTAATATGCAGCAGTTTGAAATTCATATGAATGCATGTAATGAATGTACACACATATGAAACAATGATGTCATTGTGTACTAACTATTGTGAAAATTCAACTTTAAGTACTTTTTTAACCTTAAAAATTATATTATATATGAGGATAGATTATGCTACCAAGCATTAATAAATATTTCAGGTACTATTTAAATTTGGTATGGGCAGAGGTTAAAGCTGTGGTAATAAATAAATTTCATAGCGATGAAACAAGCTATGTGCACATATCTTCATGGTTTGTTAAAAAGAAAAAATGAAAAACTGAAGATTAAAGGGACATATGACAATTGTGAATTATAAAATTTTATTACATAAATCTTTTTAATTTTCTTTCTTGCATACAATTTCACTTCATTGCCATCAATAATTTTAACAAAGAAAGGTTGTTAACATGCTTAGTATTCTAAATATAAATTTCTTTAAATGCTGTAAATATTTTTTCATCTGTCATAAATTAGTAACTCTTTGAAGACTTCAGTAATTAGTTCAGTATCTTTTCAGTTAAAAATATTGCTTATGCAGTTGTTTTGGGCCCTTTAATATCTGTTTCATGCTTTATGTGTTAAAAGTTTATGTCAGAACTATATTTTGTAACTAGTATATATAAATTTCAGGTTCAATTTCAACTGAATCGTTTACCTCTGTGTGAGATGCATTTTGCTGTTGACCGACTGCACCTTCCATCAATAGTATTTCCTGATATCTCAGTAACTCCTAAAATTTGGAATACAAATATGTGAGTAAAATCGTTTGAAATACATAGTTTTAGGTCATTTTGATGTGAGTTCGATATTTCTCAAAGTCAATTTAAAGAATAATTTGTCTTGTTCATTTTCTCTAAAACAATGCATTTTAGATCATTCTAAGAATGGCACAATACATTATTTATTTGGATTGATAAAAATGTTGATAAATGAGCATTTTAAAATGTATAACAATGCATTCTTAAAAATTTTAAAGGCATCTGATGTATTCCTTTTATTTGTTACTTAAATTATCTCCTAATAATTTATAATTTATTACTAAATCCTTTTGTGATATTAGATAGAAATAGCATCTGGAAATATTTTTAAATTATAAGGGGGGGGAATGATTTTACTTTAGAAACTATCTGCTAATGCAAAATTGTTTCTTGAATCAATTTTCCTTGTGGTCTTTAAACTTGATTTATCTGCATTAAAAAATACATTTTTTTAGGTTATTTTACCACTTTCTGTGAACAAAGCTGCCTCAAACTACCTACAAATTGAATACTACTAATAATAAATGTCATGAATTTTGTCACCTGTATGGTTCTTTTGAAATTTTATTGCATTCATATTATAATTTAAAGAAAAGGGTGTGGGACACAATATTATAATTTTCCTCTAAGAAGGCATAGTACCCAATAGTCTTAATAGCAGTTTTTATTGAAATGAATTTGTCCACTGGTCTGGGATGGGGCATTTTTACAGATCATTAGGAAATATAATTGAGAATGAACATGTTAAGTACTGAGAACATTTAGGAAATCTTAGTCATCTTCCAAATTTATATATAAGTAGAACTATCTTTGTTGTATAATATTATCAATTTATTATAGATACGCCTGCTGTAAGGAAGTTTCATAAAGATGGGTATGTGTAATCACATTAAAATACTGGATATATTTTAAGTAAAAAGACCATGAATTAATAAGGGTATCATGTTAATGGTTATAAGAATGTCATTTTTTTTAACTTTAAATATTTTTCTGTTGCCCTTATTTCAGTTTACATAACCATGTCTTGAACTCTTGAGTGGGAAATATCATTGATAATTTAAACCATCTTTATGATTTCTCTGTTATTCATTACAACACTAAGATAGTTTGTCTCTACATTTATGAAAATAGTCAGTAGAACTAGAGATAACTAATCACCTCTCAAGTCAGAAAGAATATGAGCTTTTTCCAAAAAAGTTAGTGAAAACTGGAATTCCCCCCCCCCAAAATCGGGGAAGTTTAAAACCCACAGACTAGGGTTCCCATAATAAGCAGTTAAAAGTTCATGTTTTAAAATAGTATACGGAAAACAAAAATTTCCACTCTTCAAAAGAAAGCAAATCAATTATGGTAAACTTTGTTTTTCTTAAAAAGTATTTTACCTACTTTTTATCTCAAATAATTTTATCAACACATAACTCTCTCCTCCACCTATTAGTAAGCTGTTTCTTCAGTTTTCTTTTAAAAATTATTATTATTCTATTCTGTTTCTCTTGAGAAGTGTAACTGCCATTCAGAAATAAATATGGTGGCTAAAAAGTTGTTATATTATGAAATTGTGCATTTAATGAATAATCCATGAATAAGTATTTAGACACCCATGCAAATGCCGATATCTGCGGTCCTGATACACATCATGCCCTTCGTTGTTAAATATTGCCTAGGAAACATTGGCATTAGTCGCAACATACAAGATACTTCACAGTTCAGTGTTATCTGATTTTGAGAAAGGTGCAATCGTCAGGTATCGCAGAAATAGCTGATATTTATGGACATATCTAGCACACCAAATTATCCAAAATCAGCAGTGGCCTACGGGATTCAGAAATGGAAGGTGAGTGGTTATTGTTGAAATGCGCCCCAAACCCACGAAACTGAGAGATAACAAACCACGAAACTGAGAGATAGACCGATAGATGCTGTCTAGAGAAGTTTGGAAGAACTGCATCCAGGCGATTGCCCACAAACTCCAGGAGTTTCAGCAGGCATCCAGGAGTGTAGTTTTGATGAATACTACCCATAAGGAAACACATCTGCTTGGTTATCTTGGTTGTGTTGCCGGCCATAAGCCTTGTATCACCTCCAGCTGTACTGCTTGGTTAATGACAAAGACGTCAACAGTGGACTGTAGATCAGTAGTAATGGGTTCTCTGAAGTTTGTGAACTATTCAATATGAATAAATTTTGTTTTTCTTTTCTATCACAGGTGTCTAAATACTTATTGGTGGATCGTGTATTATTAATTACATACTTTTTAAAATTCAGCATAAGTTTAAACTCCTCAGTTTTATTTTGAAACACCAAAAGGATAATATTTATATTAACTGGCTGGACACTTGCAATTTAATGCATTCATCAGGAAATATCCAATACTATTGATTATTTAGCAGGCTCATTAATGAGAATATTGCCCATGGAGGAGCTCCGTATGAGGTTGATGTAGAATACACTGGGGAATGGATTGGAAGGTCTATTCCTCTTCTTCTATCACTGTGAGAATATTTTTAGCTTGCCAGTATGCTAAGTGCCTCCATACCATACAGCTATTATATATTTATAGACAAGCAAGCCTTCAGTAGAATTTGAACCTGGGCTCAGGCATATGGCAGTCAGCATTTCTGACCATTATACTGATGAGGTCACTAATACTTATTATTAATTAATACTAGTGTAAATTCTTCTGCAAAAAGAATATTTTCTAGAATTTGATACCCCCCCCCCTCCAAATCTTGCTTCCTTGAATGGTTTAGATCAGTGTTTCCCAACATTTTGCCCATGCAGACCGATGGAAATAGAAAAATTATTTTATGGACTGGTGTCAACAAAAAATAAAAAACCATATACAAATAAGTATTTTATTTATTATATCTAATGGTATAAAAATATAATTTTTAGTTATTATGGCATTTGCTGCTGCTTATTTTTGAATAAATTTGATATATGTGGTTGCAAGTTTGCTTCTGCAAGACGATATGCATCGATTTTTATTGCTGACATAGGTGATAAAGTTTTTCCTCAAAAGTAGAAAGTCGGGAGGGGGGAAAGCAACAATTTGATAACTTTATATAGATGATGGATATTCTTTATCAAGAGATATTCAGAATTGATACAATGATTGCATTTTATGTCTGGATGCAAGAGTAACATCAGAAGACAATTCAATCTGTTTTTCCTTATCATGAAGATCAACTGCACATGAATTTACATCTTCCAAAAAGGCATTATTAATCAATAGTTTATCATTATGTGAATCTTCAGTTTCAGAGAAATAATCTTTAAAGTTTGCAGTTAACACCTCTAAATATTGATTTATTATATTGAATATGATCTTTTGATAAATGTTGGCAGAAACCAAGAATTCTCCAAAAAGTGCAACACTTAAAAGCTTTCTCTTGTATACTAAAGAGCCATTTTATTTCCAACTGTAAAAATATTTGTATTAGATTCCTGAAAAGAAATAGTAAGTTCATTAAGAAGGTCAAATACATTGGCCATATATGCAAGCCTGGCCATCTATCTGCCATTCAACAAACTTTTTAGTAGGTCAGATTTTTACTTGAGTACGAATGCTCACTTCTTCTCTCAGTTTGAAAAGGCTGTAGAGACATTAGGATTTTTGATGCTGATAGACGTGAAAAATGAGCAATGCCCTCACCAGGATTCAAACCTCGGACCTCTTGAATACGTGCAGAGTGTGCTGCTATTAGAGTACGAAGGCATGAGAAGCACCTTATAAGGTGGGCAAGAACTCGTCCTCTGATAACCACCTCACTACTGTATGGAGTAAAAGATGCTGGAGTTGAGCCAATACTTTCACACAAAGCCATAAATAGACTTAAATTCGTAGCACGTCTACAAATTTTATTAATTATCTTCCCTGCATCATTCATCACCGTATTTAATTCAAAGAAAAGCTTTCTTGCCGCGAAGTATTCTCGGTAGATCATGTAACAAGTGAACAAAGCAGCCTTGTCTGTAGGCTGTCCACCGGATTTGCTCCATTCTAAGCCGTGAGCTTGAAACTACTCATTAAGGTTATTAAATATCTCTGAACTAGGAGTCCAACAAAATAATAAGGCAGCATAGATGTTCTTTTTTCACAGACCAGCAGCAAAGTTCCATGGACCACTGCATGGGAAACACTAGTTTAGATGCATATTGAATATATCTTTTCCTTCAATTACTTTGTAGTGGGAAGTGAGATAAATTAAATTTTTGTATTGCTTGTAGTTATTGCATTGTATTTTGTAAGAAATGTTAAAAAGTAGCTTGTTTACTCTTATTTAAGTTGATAACTAATTCATCTTATTTGGTTTGGGAAAGTTGAAGCAACTAAAAGTGGAATTTTAGTGAGAATCCTCGAGGTCATACATAATTAACTTTCCCATATTATTTGATGTGATAAAAAATTCACAACTTTTCTTTCAGGCATGAGAATTTTAATTTGGAGCCAAGGTTGAATCCTAAGCAGAAGGAAGCTATTTTAGCCATCACTACACCCTTGTCTATCAGATTGCCTCCAGTTTTAATAATTGGTCCATTTGGAACTGGGAAAACATTTACTCTGGCCCAAGCTGTTAAAATAATCTTAAGTGATCCCCAGTCTAGAGTTTTAGTCTGCACTCATTCTAATAGGTAAGTTTTTCATTCTTTAATTTTGTGCACCAGCATAAATTTATTTTGTTTTTTATTGTCCAGCTAAATTGATGTCAAAAGGAACCCCCTACACCCCCCAAAATGCTATCTTGATTTATAAATTACACATTTTTTTTTAATCTGTTGAAATTAATTTCAATAGTCTTATACATATTCAGTGTGCATATTTGATTTAAAAAGTGTGAAATGCTTGAATGCCGTCTGAGTTATTAAATACATCTTACGTTATGGAATGTTTAAAAAAAAAAAAAAAAAACTGCCCTGGAAAGTGGAGAAAAACTATTGTAACAAAAAATATTTATCACAAAAAAAATTATCAAAAATCTTGAGCGATTAGAACAAATATTTCTTTAAAATTAGCAATAAAAATTTTTAAAACCACTAATGACAGCCTGCAAATTAATTATTCAAAGGTTAATGCTTCAAACAGACAAGGGTAATTATTTAAAACATTAAACAAGAACAATTAGGGAGTTCTAAACACATTACATTCCTTCTTGTCTATTTGAGTGAACAAAAACTAAAAATCAAATTTAAATTAATATATGCTGTTATGTGCATACATATTTATAATAGAATGAATGCACACAGAACCATGATAGTTTGATAAAAATTTATTTCTCGGCAGAAACACTTTACATTTCTGGAAATTATCACAAAAGTATACATACAGCTTTTCTCAGTATGATAGAGCATAATCTGCAGTTACCGCTTCAAACTACTAAGAATATTATACACAAGACAGTATAGAAAGCCTCATTGTGTGAGCTCCCACAGTTATCTCTCAGTACTCTGAGCTGAATTCCAAACTCAAATCTGGACTAAAACTACGAAACGGATGCTCTCTTGATATTATATAGTTTTCCCCTAGCTGCGAGAAATTTCCAGTACCTTCCAATTCTTGAAATGGCTGGAAAACATACACTGTTAAAATTACATATGAATCAGAGCAGTTATTACAGTTATATAGGGATTGGACCAAACAGTTGCTGAAATCATTGCCACCTTGGCTCTTGGCGAAATAGCCATCTAACATGTTAAATTGACCTGCCCCTGTAATCATATTTTCCCAGCAAAGCTTCACATTCTTGAGGCATTGCATGTTAAATTATACCAGAGGTACTGCAATTTACATATAATATCATTAAAAGTATTTACATGTATGCAAAACAATACAGAAAAATTTTACAAAATTTTTTATTCCTCATTCTCAGAGTCTAGAATATACCCCAATGCAAATTCAGATCTTGAAAGAAATGAAAAATACAGGGTAAAAAATTTACATGGCACTTGCATATTAACGTAACCACCTTGGTGCAATTTGGAAAGCTTACATGATACATTAAAAAAGTAAAACACATTAATCTTCAAATCTATCATTTTTTTGCACTATTCTGCTCTTGAAGTACAGTGATCTGTTTTCATTTAAAAGAACATTAGTGAATTGTAGAGACTGAGCATCGTGCAACCC
This sequence comes from Stegodyphus mimosarum, assembly GCA_000611955.2. Lineage (NCBI taxonomy): Eukaryota > Metazoa > Arthropoda > Arachnida > Araneae > Eresidae > Stegodyphus > Stegodyphus mimosarum. The sequence goes on from KK122529.1 coordinate 75,590, forward strand.
TCAGGATCAGCGGCCATTGAGGAAATTCATTTCCTTATTGTTGCCTGTAGCAAACTTTCAACAAAATTTTATATTCTTGCAGAAAATTTACTGCAGTTTCTTCCATTTCTGGCAAATTTCACAAGTTCATATTTTAAAACGAAGGCAAAAAATATCACGATTTATTCATAAAAACTGTTGTAACTTGAAATACAGCAAAAAAGAATGCATATGAAAATGGCAGCATTACTTGACTGAAGGATTGTTATGAGCTTGGTTCCCAGAAGAATGGTTATGCACGTGGTTGCCAGAGTTTGGCACATTCTGAAAATTTGGCGACTTCTACTAAGGCAGTTGCGTTATTATGTGAGTACCAATTACATCACTGCACAGAAATAAAAAATAAAAATACAAACTTCTGACATAAAAATCACATCAGTTTTACAGTTAAAAATACAAAAAGACACAATATGGTAAAAGACTTATTTTGAATATCCTTATATTCTAAAGTAACTTTGCTTGCCATTTTAGCTTAAAGTACTTTTTAACACTTAATTGCTTTTTCCACAAATAAAATAAAATGAATGAAAGCAGTTAATTAATTTGTAACTGATGGCGAAAAAAATATAGAAAAAATTTCTTTGTTTTTGTAAAATATTTCCAATGTATTAACTGTGGAAGAAATCCTAAAAACAACCGAAAGGATTGAGTAAAATTTAAAAATTAAATGTTAAAAATGTGAAAACATTTAAAGTACGTAGAAACTTACTTATTACTCCTTAAAGGAGTAAAGGCAGTACAGTATAAAGTCCGAGATCCGGATCAGTATCTGGAATGATCTAAAATCCAGACCTCAAAGCCACAAACTTTTTTTTTTTAAAGGTATGCCTTACGCATATGCATTTCTTTTTTCCTTCCATAATAAAACACGTGGAGAGTTCCGATTCTTAATTTCACTTAGGTAATAAATGAAATACCTCATTATTGAAGAAATAAATCATTTAAGCATAAATTTGTGAAATTAATAATTTGGCTGCGTATCTGCTTGGCATACATCACAAACCCAAACAGTCTACATAAGAACATCCACTACACCTACTAATATTTTACATGCCTGACGCTGACCTGGAAAATCATTATTTATCATATTTTGCTTTCATTGCTGCATGTTTATCGATACATGACAACTTGAGTAATGACTCTTGCAGTAATGTCTAAAAAAACATTTTTTTTAAATATTAGTAATTGAAAAACAAGAGTATGGCAACCTTTTATGCTGACATTACGCTTGGCGATGATAACAGATTTAAGTTAAATGCACTGAGAAATGTTTACTGTCGAAAGGCCAAGAACCATTCATCACAATCCAAAATGGTAAATTTTTAATTGCTTCTCAAGCTTAAATTTTCAAATTCCTCATACAACAGCTCAAAAGACTCTTTTAGCTGCTAGGGGCGGCACTCGTCCATAGATTCACCTTTTTGGCATGAGTACTCCAGTGCTCTTAAACATTTAAATAAATCCAGTGCCCTCGGGCAAAAACTTCAAATTAAACAAAATAAACTAGGTAAAAGCATATTTTAAATGCTTAATGGCTATTGTATCCTGATGACCAATGACAATGACCAAAGAAATGTTCAGGAGGCAAAGTTAACAAACATTTCTTTCCATATATGCTAAAAATAGATTTTGTTAATGAAACTCATAGGGCAAAAGATTACATTTAGTGCTATTTGAGTTAAGAATAACTGATATGTTATTCACATAAACCTAGAACCGATGTCGGAGCTTTTATGCTGGCACTAGGCTGCAGAATTTAGGAACGATAAAATTTTTGGAATTTGGAGAAAAACCGAGCAGCAAAATTAAGGGATGACAGAATTTTTATAATTCAGGAAAGCACTGGGATCCAAAGTTTAGGGGCGGCAAGAATTTAGAACTTGGAGGCGCTTTGTAGCAGAATTTAGGACCCACAGAGACTGCATCAGGTGGTATCTAGCGCCAGCTGTAGAAAAGCCTTAATTATATGTGGGAGTTTATTTATTCAGAACTCAGATTAACCTTAAGCATGTGCAAGAAATAGAGGTAGGTATAATAGATAACTAATACAATTCAGTCTTAATTCAGTATACAATGGAAGCAAGATAAAATTTAGTGCGACAGCTTGTCTCTTGTCGCCAATCTTATGATATACAACCAATAATGTATAGCAGACGCTATTAAGCTAGGCTAAAATTATCTCCACTGATTCTGCTCCCTAATCTTCTAATTTGATCCAGCTTATTATTTTTTGCAGACTGTTATTATTACAGCAATTTTATAAAAATTAAAGCTTGAACTTTCGATTATGTCGAAAATAGTTTCTAATTCTGGAGCTGCAAAAGGATCTACAAAGCAAAAGCATGTTTCGATGTCCATTAAACAAAAAGTGAAATTGCTGCAAAAAATGCATAAATGCACATCCATCTCAAACTTATCTGAGGAGTATGGCTTTGGAAAGCCAACTATGTATGAAAAAGAAAAAAGAGCTCTTTTTAAAAAAATTTCTTCTGTATTCCGACTCCCCACTCTTAATGAATAGCAAAAAAGTTGTTTGTTATGCGAAAAGTGACGATTATGACAAAGTGATGATTGACTAGGTTAGACAGTGTCGCAGCGAGGGCATACCATTGGCGGGTCCAGTGCTAATGGCTGAAGCCAAAATATTTCATGAAGAAATGAACTCAAAAACTGAGTGCATATATTCGACAGGTTGGTTAACCAAATATAGAAATCGCCATGGTATAAGGCAATTAAAAATTTCAGGAACTTTGTAACTGAACAAGAAATTATGTCTATTTATAGAATTAAAGAGAAAGTATTAGCACGAAAAACAAAGCAACTTAAGTTACTTACATTGAAAGTGTTTTGTAAAGTAAACAATTAAAAATTAAGCTTTTTTTTTTGTAAATTTTGATACCTTTTAGATCATAAATTCTCCTTTATTTCATAAATCACAATTTCATATTTTTAATTGCATAATTTCTGCATGCCATTTTACTAGATTTAAATTGATGATCTAATATCTGGAGGAATCTCAAATCTGGAATCACCGAAGTCTCGACGAGTCCAGATCTCGGACTTTGTACTGTATTCATTATAATGTGATTTGAAAAAGAACTGGCACAAAAAATAAAAGTAACCCCTACATTCTCACCTTCCACATTCTCAGTGTCATTCTCATAACATGGATACTTTATCTTTCATTAAAACTTTAAGTGAAATATGAGCCAAACAGTTACCTTACAATCAGGACAGTTTTTATATCATCAGATAAACGAACTGAATTCAAATTTTGCCAAGCCTCAGGTATGAAATAATTTATTTTCCTACTGATAATACAGAAGTTTGTGCCACCTGTGCTCTTTGATTTTCATGATATATAATGAAAAAATCTTTACTCCTTTAAATGCTCGAGGTCATGTATTTTTTCCAATTACGAAAAGTTTACACTTGTGCGTTCCTGCAGTATTTGCACATGCTAAAATTGTTAATCTTGCTTTGGAATCTTTGACACCATTTATAGCCTTTTCTGTAGAGCTTGCTAAGGTATTTCGTGGTGCATATTCTAGAAAAGATGAGTTTCATTTGCATTGTAAATTTGTTTTGGAGATAACTTTTCACAATTAATGAGTTCACTGAATTCATCTGCAAATAGTTCAGCAGCTTCAGTATTAGCTGAAGCTTTTTCACCTGAAATTTTTAGTTGTCTTATACAACAGTGATCTTAAAATTTGGGTAACCAACCTGTTGAATATGTGCACTCAGTTTTTTAAGTTCATTTCTTTGTGAAATATTTTGGCTTGAGCCATTAGCATTGGACTGTCAGTGGCATGCCCTCACAGCCCCTCTGTTTGACCATTCAATCATCGTTTTGTCATGATCATCATTTTTAGCGTAATGAATAATTTTTCTTTTATTTATTGCAAGTAGGGTGTTGGGGGCGGAATCAAAACGTTCCTTTTTTTGTTTTGTTATGTCATATACAGTTGACTTTCCAGTGCCATACTCATCGATAATTTGGAGACGGATATAACTATATCCATTTTTTCCAGCAATTCCACTTTTTGTTTAATGGATATCAAAACATACTTTTGCAGCTCAAGAATTAAAAGCTCTTTTCGATATAATCGAAAGTTTAAACTAAGTTTTCATAAAATTGCTTTAATTATAATGGGCTGCAAAAAATAATAAGCTGGATCATATCGAAAAGTTAAGGATCAGTGCAATTTGCTAGATTAACTGAAATTCTTTCGAATCAGTAAAGTATAATTTTAGCCTAGCTTAACAGTGTATGCTATACGTTATTGGTTATGTAGCATGAGATTGATGAAAGACAAAATGTTCCGTTAAATTTTGTCTTGCTTCTATCGCGCACTGAGATAATTAGCCTGAATTGTATTAATGTAGTTATTTATAATATTTGTCTAATTCTTACATGCTTATGTGAGTCCTAACAAATTCTCACGTAAACCTAAGCTTACTGATGCCCGGCGCTAAATATTTTGCCGCCTGATGCAGTGTCTGCAGGTCCTAAATTCTGCTACCAAGCTCCTCCTTAAGCTCCTCCTTTTTGCCACCCCTTAATTTTGGGTCCGAGTGTTTTTCCTAAATTCTAAAAATTTTATCATGTCTTAATTTTGTTCCAGGAATTTTGTCTTACCTAAATTCTAACACCCAGTGCGGGCATACAAGCTCTGGCGTCGATTCTGGGTTTATGTGAATAAAAAATCAGTTATTCTTAATTCAAATAACACTAAATGTAATCTACTGGCCTATGGGTATCATTAACAAAATCCATTTTTAGCATATGATAAGAAATTTTTGTTAAATTTTTCCTTGTTAGTATTTAATGCATTTAACTTAAATCAAATCTGTAATCATCACCAAGTGTAATGTCAATATAAAAGGTTTCTATGCTCTTTGTTATTCAATTACTGATATAAAAAATTGTTTTGGCACTGCTGCATGAGTCATTACTCAAGTAGTCATGTGCTGATAAACATACGGCTATGAACACAAAATATAATAAATTATGATTCTCCAGGTTAGCATCAGGGATATAAAATATTAGTATTGTAAAATCAACAATGTTTCTATGTAGAATGGTTTGGTTTGAAATGTATGCCAAGCTATACACAGCTAGGGAGCCAAATTATTGATCATAGAAATTTATGCTAAAATGATTGGTAATGGTGTATTTTATTTAGTGTCAAAGTAAAATTAAAAATCGGGTTCTCCACATGTTTTCTTAGGGAGCAAAAAATCATATGCGCATGCTTAAAGCATAAGAAAAGTTCCTAAAAAATATTTTGTTGCTAACTTTAAGGTCTGGATTTTAGATCATTCCGGATATTGGATGTCCGGATCTCGGACTTTGTACTGTATTTAACAAATTTTCAGTACTTACTGATTACCTCCATCATCTGGTCACAAAGAGAAAGCCTTGCCACCATTGGCTTAGAGAACCTCGTCACCTTGGTTTAGGTAAAGGTAACTTCCACAAAAATATGTATATTAGTGAGCATTATACTATGTTGTTGATAATCACTTTGATCAAGTTTTTATATTCTGGTTCGTAATTACTTTTGAGAAAGACTCTCTTGTTTCATGACAAGCCATTATTCTGCTAATGATCTCTCAGCATAGTAAATAAGTTTTCATCAACTTCTATAGCTTTATTTTCTCCCCTTACCTTTTTGTCTAACATGATTCGAATAGAAGAGAAACACGCCAATGTGACAATCAAATTTGCTGAAACAACCTTGTATTTGCCGTGCATTTACTAAAAACACTCAGTTGATTTCGAGGGCAGCTACAGGTCCCTCCTCATCAGGAGAACAAAACCATCTACAAAGGGAAAGCAACCTCAGTAACTGCTTTTTTTTTTTTTGCTTATTTTTAAATTCCTCAAGCTCACACACCAGTCGGTTAGTCCCACCTATCTAGTTAATCTTCCCACTGTAAATGCTAACCCCATCGTTAATATCTCCATAATATCTCCAACAAGAATCTTTGGTAGGATCAGTTAAAAGTATTAAAATATAACTTCAACTTTTCAAAGACATCTAGACCTTCAGTTCCTCAAATCATCGCCCCTATTGAAAAAGCTTTTAAATTCTCCAAAATTTCAGAAGATACAATCCGTTACCTAATTATTCATAATGTTAATTTTAACAACAAATCTTTGGGTTTGAATTTTACCAAAAAGGAAAGGGAGACCTTACGTGAAATTCATTCTGATACTAATATTATTATTTCTAAAGCTGATAAGGGCGGACAGATCGTTGTTATGGGCAAGCACACATATATTGCTGGAGTCTCTAAACTGATAAATGAAGGCCCATACTGCTCGATCCCTAAAGATCCTTCAACTTCAGACCTCACAAAAGTTAAAACAACTATTAAATCTTCTGATATACTCCCAACACAGATGAAGAAATCACTTATTCCACCTATTGCTAAATGTGCTAGGCTTTACGCTCTCCCAAAAGTCAACAAAACTGGTATTCCTTTTCAACCAATTGTTTCTAACATAGGTACAGCATCATATCCTTTGGCCAAATATTTAGTTTCCAGATTTTCTCCTTTACTTGCTAACAATATTCACACTGTAAAATATTCTTCTGAAGTCATCGATAAACTTAGATATTTCTCCACTGCATTCCATTATGGTTTCATTTGATGTCAAATCGCTATTTACTAATGTTCCAGTCGAAGGAGCACTAGAATGTCTTGAAATTAGGATTAGGGAATTCCATTTCACACATACTGAAATTGATGAGTTGGTTTCGCTTACTAAAGTCTCTCTGAGTCAAACCCACTTTGTTTTCCAAAATGAATATTATCGTCAAATTGAAGGATTAGCTATGGGTAATTCTCTCAGTCCTGTACTTGCTGACATTTATATGCACTATTTTGAAGTAAAATTATTTGATAAACTATCTTTTCGTCTCTGGATTCGTTATGTGGATGACACTTTTGCACTTTTTGATGGCAATAAAGATGCTTCTATAGCATCCGAGATTTTATCTATTATAAATTCAATTGATCCAGCCATCCAATTCACTCTTGAAATTAAATCCAACAATTCCATCCCCTTCCTTGATATTCTATAGTCCGCAATGAAATTGATTTTAGCACTACTGTGTACCGTAAACCCTTTGCAGTTTGTTTACCACCCCATGCTAAGTCATGCCACCCTGTTAAGCAAGAAATGGCTTCTTTTTATTATTATGTATTTCACGTGCTCAAAGTTTGTTCCACAGAATCCTTGCTTACCAATGAACTTAATAATTTAAAAGCAGTTGCTATTGACCGAGGATTTTCTCCCGTGATCATTGATAAAGCTGTTAAAAATTTTCAGATTCCCATCATAGAAGACATTCCACTGTTAGAAATAATATTAATGACCTTATCGTACTTCCATTTTATCCTTCTGTTAGTTATAAAGTTGCACGGATTCTCCACAAATTCAATTTTCAGGTCAGTTTGTCGCCTATCAATAAAATTCACGGTTCGACTCTAAAAGATTGCATTTCTGACTTTAATTCTTGGGGAATTTATAGTATATCGTGTCAGTGTGGCTTGAGATATATTGGCCAAACAAAAAGAGCATTAAAGTTTCGTATCAAGGAACATGAATCTTATGTCCGAAAGGGTGAACTTAACAAGTCTTCAATAGCGTATCATAGTTGGAAATTTAATCATAATTTTGACTTTGGAACTGCAAAAATTATTCAAAAAGCTTCTTCCATTGGTGAATTGGATTTTCTTGAGGCTTTTCATATTCACAAAGATTTAGCATGTTTAGTGAATGATTTTAAGTCTAATCCAGTCCTTCCTAGCGCTTTTAAAATTCTATTAACATAATTCTTGATTATTATTTTTGCCGATAGATGGCATTGCCTCCTCGCGTGTGGTTCTACCCGAGGGTATAAAAAAGCCGTTACTGAGGTTGATTTCCCTTTCTAGATATTTTGTTCTCCTGATGAGGAGGGACCTGTAGCTGCCCTCGAAATCGATTGAGTGTTTTTAGTAAATGTACGCCAAATACAAGGTTGTTTCAGCGAATTTGATGATTCAAATAATTTTCATGTTGATAATTCCACCATTCAATTGTATTTCTGGTGACATCTTGATTTCTTTTTCATGGTATTTGACTGATGTCATTTCACACTAACTGAATGAATCATAATGTGATAGTGTATTTTACTACCCTCGAACCAATTTAAATAGTATTTATGCCTGTTCAGCATTGGTAAATACTTAACTGTGAAACTTCATAAAATATAACACCTTAGCATGATGTGCTGATTGATTACAAGTAAGTTCAAATAATGCAAATGGCAATGAAATCTCTTTTATTGCAAAAAATATTACCAAGAAAATAAGACCAAATGTAACCTAAAAGTACCAAATTTTCATCTTAAAAAGGGGGAGGGGAATATTTATCACTGCTATTTCTGTTTGTGCAATCATAATGTGACTAAGTGTATTTTACTACCCTCAAACCAATACGAAATGGCAAAGTTGAGATTTTTCTTTGCATCCCCTTGTGCTCCGCTATCGTACCTAAACTTCCTCATTTACTTTTCTAAATTTCATCATATGGTAGTTTTGGCAAGTTTTTCACCTTAGGAGAATACCAGACCCCTGAAAAATAGTAATAGCTTCTGCATCTGTGCATGACAAATTTTTTAAATAGTATTCATGTCTGTGCAGCATTGGTAAATACTTAACTGTGAAAATACATAAAATACAGCACCTTAGCATGGTGTGTTGAATGATCGCAAGTGAGCTCAAATAATGCAAATGACAATGAAATCTCTTTTATTGCCAAATATATTACCAAGCAAATAAGACCAAATGTAACCTAAAAGTACCAAATTTTCATCTTAAAAAGGGGGAGGGGAATATTTATCACTGCTATTTATGTTCATGCACGAAATTTCTCAATATATATTGTTTATTTTATTTATTTTTTAGTGCTGCTGACATTTATATCCGAGAATATTTCCATCCACAAGTTGCCGAAGGAAAACTAGAAGCTACACCTCTTCGTATATACTATCGCCATCGATGGGTAGCTACAGTTCATCCTACAGTTCAACAGTACTGTTTGGTGTCTACTGCTGGTAGTGACAGGAATTTTAACATGCCAAATGTTGATGATGTTAAGAAGCACCGAGTGATTGTGACAACTTTAAGCACATCACGATATCTAGTTCAACTTGGTTTAGAGAAAGGTAACTTTCATTATGCTATTAAGCATTGATTTGTTACAAGATTATTAACTTCCTTCAGTTAAGCAATTGCCTATTTATGTGTATGTGAAGTACTAAATTTTCTTGTGCGAGTTACTAAATTGTGTAAATCATGAAAATCATCCCCTTCCAGAAAATGGCTATTATATTATTTGCTAATATATAAAGCTATGGCCTTTGCTCAGATCTTGAATTGTGTATTATGTTTATATATAGAAGCTGTCAAAGCTTTTTTATATTTTCGTAACAGTACTAGAAGTAAGAATTAGCTTCCCCTTCCAGATAAGTTAAATACTCTCATATCCAAAATTATCTTTACATGTATTTCCCAGAAGCTGTGAATATAATTTTATGGATTTGTATGAAAAGATGCATAATCTCATTAGAAATAAATATAAAGGAAAAAAAATAAGAAAGAAAACTATAGTATAAAACAATAAAACAATTATACTATGTTACAACAAACAATTATACTATGTTAAACAGAGTTTTTTTGGGGGGGGGATAATTAAGGCTTATGAATTTAATATGAAATGTGATCTACCCTGACTTATACACAGATGTTGAAGGAGAATGTTCTTTCATCACTCAATGTCCTGACTTTCAAGGGTTCAATGTGGGCAAGCATTATTGTTCATAAATAAAAAGTCAGATCCATGTGCACATCTGAAAAGTCTTATGTAAGTTTCTGACATCTCATCCTGATATCTCTGGCCAGTCTCAGATTGGCCCTTGAAAATGTACAATACATTCATCGATCATTCTTCCTCCCCATACCATCACATCTGGATTACATTATTTTATTTTGAAAAGTTCAAATGTTTGCACAGTCGCTGAACATCACTATTGACCTTTCTGTACGATTACTACTCCTCAAACAGTGTGATTCTGCACCTTTGAGTTTCAAAGCTTGTTAGCTTTGGATCTGGAATTGAGGCACATCTGCTTCTGTTTACATCTGGCGTTCATCTCGGTAGTGTGGTGGCTGCAAACTTAAGTGACATCACATCCTCAATGGATGTACTTACTACAGACACACACAACATATATACAGGGTGGTTATAATTAAAGTTCCACTTTGAGGTGGTGATAAACAGAAAACTATTGGACCAAATGTTATCAAACTTCGTAATAGTGAAAAGGAGGTCACGGGAATTTATTTTCCATGGGGAAAAAAATTAAAAAACTCACTACCAGAGGGAAGGGGGGCACTATATGCAATATTATTAAACCAAATAAGGGTCAGAATGTAACGTAACCTTGTGTTACATGGGTTTAACATGTTGTATAGCTTTGGAAACAATGACCTAAACAAATTACCATTTAAAGGCAATAAAAGTTGAGGGAACCATCTGTGTAATGGAGAAATCCATCTATGAAAACCACAAATTAGCGATTAGAAAATGTGAGATTGCAAATAACTCTCAAAATAGTGCGCGTTCCGGAAAACATTTTTTTTACAAACCTTATTGATAGATTAGTGAAGTGTATGGAGAAAATACTATGAACACTTTAATGATAACAAAATGGGTTAGAACATTTAAAGATGACTGTACTAGTGCGACTGTCTGTCATTACTGAAGACTTAATGCAGAAAGCTGATGAAAAAGTTCGAGAGAACAGAAGCTTTGATTTCATTATTTTATGATGAGTTGCCTGAAGTTTCAAGGAGTGCTTTTTACGAAATTGTGGCAGAAGCTTAAATAATTGGAAGTTGTATTCATGCTGGATACCAGAAATGATGACTGAGATGTATAAGACCAATCACATAGCCAATGTTTTGACTTTTCTTTAACAATACAATGTTAAAATTGATCAGTTTTTAAGTTAAATTGTCAGTGGCCACGAAACATGGATGGCTCATGTTACTGTAGAATCAAAATAGCAGTCCATGGAATGGGAACATTCAACATCCCCAAGAAATAGATGTTCAAGCAAAAAATTTCAACCCACAAAATTATATACATTATTTTGGAATAGGCAGGGGTTTTTACTTGGGAATTTTTTTATCTCGGTTTGACAGAATAAATTCCGAGACATTGATTTTGAGACCTTAACTGAGCTGTGTCACATAATTCAAAACAAAAGTCATGCCATGTTCAGGAGATTATTATGCTTCATGACAGTCCCTTCACACGTAGCTCATCGAACCCATGATCTCATTGCACCATATGTCTGGGAACAACTTGATTATTTCCTCATGCAATCAATAATGTTCACAAAGTAAAACTTTACAAGGATATTCTTCAGGGTACAAATCATACAATCTCTTCAGAAGTGTGTAGCCCTTATCTAGTGCCCAGTGATTACTGCATGTTCCTTCAATTGAAAAAGCATCCACATAATCCGTTCTATGAGGCCATGCTGCAGTGGTTGGCAAATCAGGTTGCAGATTTCTATGAGGATGGAATTCAAAAGCTGATTGTATGATATAACAAGTGCTTGATTGTATTGCTATCAATTGTATGATATAACAAGATATTGGTAATGATTATGTTGAAAAGTAGATTGAAGTAATATATGTATTATATCAATATTTAAAAGCAAAGTTACCATTCATTTAATTGCATTTAAAAACATTTGGAGCATATAATTATCTTATTGATGCACTATATATCATATTAAATAAGTAGGATCTGTAATTTTTCAGAATCCTCTAATAGAAATTCATAATGTAAGCATATGAGAATAACATTAGTAATGATAAAAACTTTTGTATTTAAAATTAGGACGCATTATTTCTCCCATTCGTGAAAGAATCTTCATTCCCGATATATTATGACCCACCAGTAGCCGAGCAGTAAATGGTTGTACACTGGTAGTTCCAACCTGAGTTTGATTCTGGAAGAACGCGCTGGCTGCATAGTCATTTTTGTCGTTTTCCCTGTGTGTAATATGTATGCAAGCCAGTTTTCTATTCCGTCAATAAAACATGCATTTTTTGTCATAAAATATAATGTTTGACACTGCAAGTCATGCCTATTGAAGTATGAAATTTTATCCTGCAGAGTTGACCATTGTGCAGTCAGATATGAAAAACCACTGAAATACCAATAGTTTTATCTGTGTGTTTGTTTTCTCATACCTATCATAAACCATATTAGTTTATATTAGGAAATCTTTCACAAAATCAGTTCTGTTAAATTACTTCTTGTCAACTTTGCCTTGCTTAATAATTTAGCTATCTAATGTATCTTTGTCTCTGATATATGTCTTTTCTCAAAAAATAGTTTTAATTTGTTTTAAAAATAATCAAGGCATCACTGTTTTTTAAAATAAAGTTGTTAATTAATAATGCTAAATATGTTGTATTTGATTTCAGGTTTTTTTACTCATATTCTTATTGATGAGGCTGCTCAAGCTATGGAATGTGAGGCAATTATGCCTTTATCATTAGCAAATGAAAATACACGTATTGTCCTGGCTGGAGATCATATGCAGGTAATTTTTGTGCTAATTTTGAATGTACATATTATATACACACATACATACGTATGTAATTCTAGAATAGTTTACAGAGTAGTGTTTTGCAGTATACTAAAAACTATACCTTAAATATTCTAAGGGAATGTTATGTGTTGAAAGTTGTTTTAAAAGGATTGTTGTGCATATATCAACGTTGAATTTGAAATGTAATGTATACTTTTTGTATATTCAACATTAACATAAGCTGCTATTTTTGTAAGATATTTGCTGTATAGTTTTCAAAATACTTTATTTACAAATATTTGAAGAGTAATTAACTAAAAATATACAACAAAAATATGAAAATGCATAAAAATGTGAAATAAAAAATAAGTACAGAAATCTGATGATTTTGAGATTGAACCCAGGATCATGACATCATTCAAATTCTTACAATAGCAAATAAGAGGGTTTCCCCCCCCCAAAGTAAGGTTGATTTTGCAATAAAAACCAAACAAGCAAAACATTTAAAAAAAAAAAAATTCTGGAGTTACAGACAATTCTGTATCTTTCTATATAATTTTTCATTAAGCAACTTTTAACATTTATCATAACAAAAAATGAGTTTTGGGTACCCTTCTGAAAGGACATTGCTACCAGTGATGGTTGTTTTCACTTCTCCATCAATGCTCCAATTTTCCTTGAACAGTATCATCCATTTTCACACTTAACTGCACTCATTGTATTGTCATGTCTACTTCACATACATGGTTATGAATATCCACAGATTTCATATTTCTTGTCAAGAGCGAGATGACTCAATCGGCGGTGTGTTCAATTTTCTTAAACATTTTAATCTTGTACTATAAAGCATATAAACTGACATCTTCAATATATGGTGTCGGATTCTGCACAAAGAATCCCAGCAGCCTGCATGTACATTCCTTCTCAAGTGCACTTGAAATTTGAAACTATATTCAGAAATGGGTCTTACTTAAAAAATAGCCTACATACAAATAAATTTATTGAATAATAGAGTATACAATGATATTATTGTAAAATCTTTTCTCTGTTTGGTTTATTATTTTTCGAATACTGGAATCTTTTCGAATTTTATTGCTAAGAACTCCATAATGTTGTCTGTCTCATTGTCTCAGCGGTTGATGAAATTCTCACAGTGCACATGGGACTTGGTTTTCTTTTTAAAGCAGTAATTGTTGATCGAGAGTTTTCTATCCACAACTAGATCTTATTCCTGCAAAGAACAGCACCATGACAAAGAAGGAAAAATAACAATATAAGTCACAACTGACTTGCTTTTCTTGAAGAAAGAAAGTTTCCACCTTGAATACTGAGCAATTTACTACTTTATGGTAACCGAAAGGCATAATAATTTATTTCCTATATAAACAATAGTATTATAAGCTGCTGAAAAAATTGTCAAATTCCGCAAACAACAATTCATAAGTATGATGTGGGAAAATTAAGAGGCAGAAAAGAAAACTGGCAGTATTATAATAAAATGACATTATATAATGTGTTTGTAAAATGAAATTGAGTTATTTTTCATAGGCTTCAGTCTCGAAATCGTCAAATTTCCATGGCCCATCTGTATAATTTGTATATTTCTCTATAATAAATGACTTCAAACTATAACTTGTTTTATCTAAATTATATTTGAATGGCTTCTCTTCTATAATTTCTAAACATTTGTTCTTTTTTTTTTGTAGCTTAGCCCAGAAGTTTATTCTCAGTTTGCACAACAAAGAAATCTGCATACTTCACTTCTGGAGAGATTATATGACTTGTACCCTGAAGACTATCCTTGTAAAGTTTTACTCTGTGAGAATTATCGATCACATGAGGCAATAATCCAGTATACTTCAGAATTATTTTATGATAATCATCTTCTAGCTAGTGGACAACAACCACGTCATAAAAAGTATTATCCCTTGACATTCTTCACAGCAAGAGGTGAAGATGTTCAGGATTGCAATAGTACTGCTTTTCACAATAATGCTGAGGTTTGTAAATTGATTTCTGATGAACATTCAACTAAACTATTATGGAAATGATATTTTACTCTTATTCTGTACGTACTAAAATCGTACTTTTTCATAATCTAAAGAATAAAAAAGTTTTATATTTTAAATTGTAATAGAGTTCCAAACTCTTTTTGAGTCTCCGCTTTAATGTTTCAAATTTAATCTTGCTTAGCAAACTTTTTAAATTTAATTTTGCTTTGCATTCATTTTAGAAATTTAGAATTGTATATCAACTAAAGTTAATTTTCACCTGATGATGAACATTTTAGAGTTGCAGAATTTACCATATTAATAATTTTGAAATTATCTAATAGTATGGTATTATTCTGTACATATTTTTTAAAATTGAAAATTTCATCCTTTCCCTTAAGTGTTGACAAATTCTGGTTGCTTTAAATTAATGCAGGAAAAAATATGAGTACATTTACAAATTTAATGTGTGAATTTACACTAAAAATTTAAGCGTATGTTTATTCTCATTCATTATATTAAATAAAATGTCTTCGTGTTTTTAGGTTTATGAAATAGTAGAAAGGGTAATTGAATTAAAGAAGAAATGGCCAAAATCCTGGGGTGAACAAGATGAAACTAGTATAGGAGTTGTTACACCCTATTATGACCAGGTAAGCATAATTTTAAAAGTTTCACAAATTCCACGTAGGTAGGCTATCTCCTCAATTGGTTAGCAGAAAATTTCTTAACATTATTGTCTGATGTAATGTAATAATGATCCACAAATGATTTCAATAGTTCACAGTTATTTTTTATTAAATTTTAAGCATTAATATCAAATCATAACACTTGAAAACTCCATAAAATAATGAGGACTGTGTTAATATTATAATTTTAACACAGTTCTCTCTTATTAGACCATTGTTTAATATGTTCATTTTACCTATTGTACAGGTGCTGCCTAAAACTTTAGTTTAATGTGGACCTGGATTTTGTTATGAAGCAATAAATATTCAAGTGCATTAAATCTGTACCTGTAAAAAAAAAAATTCCAAAATTTATAAATACTTTGCAAGTGTTCATTAAAAATATATTTAAAATTGTAACAACTGATTAAATTAGTAAAATATAAAAGTGATTTAAATTAAGGATAATATTTGTTTCTGTTACACTATTCAGCCTTTTTTTTTTTATTTTTTTATGTGTGTTTGCAGATTAATTAAATTTTACAGGTAAATTAAAATTCGATTGAAACTAAAGTTTTGTTTTTGCTGAATGGCACTGTCTGTATGAGTCATATAAGATAAACTGAAAACTGTTTGATGCAATAGCAACACTTTCCAAGGACAATGGATAGCATATAAATATAGTAGTGGTTGTAATATTACTATACACAGTAAAAAGGTCCAAAAAATTGCAAGAAGATTTTGTGAAGGATGTTTCTGAATCCTCCTCCCTGAAACTGATCAACTGAAAACTTTGTGACCATTAAAATACAAAATTAATTAATTAATAAAATGTAGATATATGCATTAAAGTATAAAATGATAAAATACATATGATGTTATTTTGATACCTGTACAAATGATTGTATCTCTATGCTTTTTCTCTAATAGTATTTAGTGTTCCCCCCTTTCCTTAATCAATTACAGACATAACTGTTAATTGTTTAAATGCAATGGGATTTTAGGTCTTTTAATACTTAGTGTAATTAAAACTCATCATTCAGTTGGTTCAATATTTAAAATTTCCCCCATTAAGAAATTCTTTCCCCGAGGTCGATCTTCACATGCTTTACCATCATCAAATAATCTTTTCCTATTAGGATATATAATGTCAGTTATTTAAAAATCAGTTAATTATAATCCTATAAGGTCAGGTAATTAAAAATCATCTAAATTGTTTTTATAATAGGGGGGAAAAGCTCTAAAATGGCTCCTTAACAAATAAATATTTTAATTTATCATTTATACTTAAAATTCATTTTAGATTTTAAGCTATTTTTATTTTATATCAAAGTTTAGAATAAATTTATCTGTAATGTGTTTTTTCATAGAAATGTCTACATATTAATTTGAAAATTAGACTGTGAGTATTTTTTACTCAGTGTACTAAAATTGGATTGTCTTTCAGGTTGTGAGAATTCGTAATGAATTACGAAAGAAAAAATTACATGGTGTGTCTGTTGAAAGAGTGCTGAACGTACAAGGTACAACTATATTTATTTTTGTATTAGATAATCAGTATCTGCATTTTGAATAATTTTAATATTTATTATAAAAAACATTACACTTCAAGTATGAATAAATCTAGATTTATGTGAAATAAAATTTCCAGTGTTTCTATGACAAAAACGGGTTAATCCTAGTATAGCGGTACCATGAAGGTTAGAATATGCTCCGTGTACGGTACACACGGGATTTGGCGACGTTATGATGAGCAGCAAACAGGCTATTTCGGTGTTGGCGGCTATTTTCAAAATCGTGCCACGACCATAGCGTATAGTAGGATTTTACCACAAAATATTTTAAATACTTTTTTTTCTTTTTAAGAAATGCCTTATTTGTCATTTTCCAGTAAAATAAAAAAATAGTAATCAGTCATCTAGGTTAACCATTTAATATAACTGTATTTGCCAAAATATCGTTGATTATTGTAATTCAGTTTTTTTAATTATTTTAATGTTATTCATATCATTTAATGTTGCTTCTTCCCCTTCAATTTATTTATTATTAGTAAATAATGCTTTCAAATTTCAAGAAAATTTCTCTGACATAATCCTGAAACTAATTCTAGCAGTATGATGGCATAACATCACGAAATTCAATGCACATATTTTTTGCTTTTGTATTCAGCTAAATAAATATAAAATACCTAAATTTATTTAAAACTATCATTAAATAGATTTCGTTTTTTCATTCAGCTGCAAAATGTCAGCAAAAAAAGAAAAAAGACATTTTTTATTCACATTGAGCAGATTTTGATTTCAATTCTTCAGCGGAGAAAACAACTCCTATTATAGTTATAATAGTAAGCTTTGAGGTTAATCTATAAGTCATTCTAATTGGCAAATTTCTGTGTTTTCAAGTGGTACCATAATTAATTTACCTCTTAACACAGCCAAAGTGCATTACGCAGGTAGACTGGAATTTTCTTAAAACACACCTGGAAAAGTCAAGGAATTTCATTCTCCTGTTTGAGTGGCAACCCTGTTATAAGAATTGTGGAAAGACAAAATATTGATTTGTGTCCCCTCCATGTTAAGAAGCCTTGCTTACAGCATACATATGTTATGCTCCTTTTATTTTGTCAGTCATTAGTCCCCAGAATTTTTAATGAAAATTTTTTTCTTAAACCATTCAACTAAGTGAATGTAAAGGTAAATTACGTAAGGCAACTAAACATTGAATTGCATTAAAGTAACTAATAAACTAAAGTTCCATTTATGAAAAAGATTAGATACTGTATCAGGAATTAATTTAGAGTTATTTGTAAGCTTCTAAAATCTTATCAAAAATGCAAGTATAGAATATATGAAAAATAATAGATATAAAAACATTCTGTCAAAACTTAAAAAAACATTAAGAGCCAAAATGTTATGACACACAACTTGTATAAAATGCACTGTATAGTGGGGATGCATATACAGTGTGCTTTCGTCTCACTCTTCCAACAAAATGAGCAAGTCAACTGTTATGTTGTAAAACATACAGTTCATGATAACAATAGTGTTTTATTATCAATTGATGAAGTATGTTAAAATTCATAGGAAGAGTGGATATTGTGGCCAAAAATAAAGATCGAAAATGTGAATAGTCTGCATTTCCGATTTTTATATGGAATGTTTTAACTTAAAGGAGATACCATGTTCAGATTTAGAAAAGAATTAAATGTTTGTAGTTGTTAATTTAACTAAATCTTTTCAAAAGAAACAAAAAAGTGTGATTTATTTCTGCTGTTTCTCGCAACATATTATATTTAAAAATTTGAGCTTCTGTGTTTAACCTTTTGATGTTCATCAACAAGCTCAGCTTGCATTTCAGTTATGCACCACAGTGAGTGCAAAGGAATGCATTTCATTACAAATTTACGACTGGCAGATATAGCCAGTCGTAAAGAATTGAATATATTTGGGTGGAAAGAATTGCTTAATTTCACAACCACCAGTGAGTGATTAAAACCGCTGAATAGTGTAATTTGGCCCGATCCCAAGTGAACATACTGACTGCAGAGTTAGTTTGGGGAATTTTCTATATGGGTAATATTGAATACAAGTCAAGTTTCCCATAGAAAGTCATCCAAGAAGGCATCCCTTCTTTAAGCAGAAAGCTGTTGTTTGCTTTGTTATATTCCAGTTCCAAGTAAAAGATCGTGTACTATACCATTTGAAGATAAATTTGGATCGCTAGGTCTTATATTTAAGCACTTTTCCATTATGCTATCAGTTTGGTATGATCTATATGCTGAATATTTAAAGACTGCTATTGTTATGTCATATATATTTAAGAATTATAGGACGTAACAGTAATGCATAGGATTTCATATTATATGAATTAAATCAAAATACTGTCTAACTTAAAGGCTAACTATATTAAGCTAGTCAGTATGATAATTATTTATTTTATCACATTTTTCAAGATCTAAATGACATATTCTTTTCTATTTGATTTACAGGTAAACAGTTCAGAGTTATTTTTTTGAGCACAGTAAGAACTCGCCAAACATGTAGTCAGAAAGCAAAGCTAGAATCAGATTTAGACCATGGTTTTCTCTCTAATGCTAGACTTCTGAATACTGCAATCACAAGAGCTCAATCTCTTGTGGCTGTTGTAGGTGATCCTGTATCATTGTGTTCTGTTGGAAAGTGCAGGTAAATTGCATTGAAATTTAGTTTGAAAGTCTTATTTTGTATTAAAAATAAAATTTTTGCAACAGTGTTATGTAAAATGTGTGTAAATAAATTAGTAATCAAAATGATAGTTGCCCATTAAATTGTTTATTATTTTATTTATGTATTGTATTTATTATATATTATTTTATATTAAATATTATTAAATCATATATTATTTTACATTCATTAACTCTGTATGTGTACTTAAAAGTATAGCATTTCTCCTTAGCCTCTGGCTCCGGTGATACCTCAGCACTGAGGTGCGGACCGGATATTCCACTTTAATGTTGTAAGCTTTAAATATTATTCCTAGAATTTTACTTCCAGTTATATTTTCTTTAAATAAAATAGAGAATCCTACGAAAAATGTAGCTACAAGCTTTAAATATTATTTTTAGACTTGTACTCCCCCGTTTCATTTTCTTTAAATAAGATAGAGAAGCTTATGAAAAATTATTTGAGCAGTGTCAGTTGAAAGACCTCTGTAAAAATAAAATTTGACTTATGACCCTGTATAGTAAAAATTTCCTTTTTGTGAGTTTTCATTGTGCTACAAATAGTAGCAATATGTTTCATAATTCTGTATAATTCACCGATATGTGTAATATTTTCTACAAATTAGCTACAAATTTAATTATGACACATCACTCAGTAAATTCTGGGCCTGACATATAGATGATGTCACTTCCTAACCTTCAAACAAGCCATGTCAAAATTTCATGATAATCTGGCATTTAATTTTGAAAGCTACAATGGTTTTAGTGAAGCAACTTTTGTTTGTTTAAAAACAATGGATGAAAAAGAATTCTGTGTGCTGACTAAACATTGCTTTTTGATGGGAAAAAATACTGTTCAAGCAAAGCAGTGGCTTGGTAAGTGTCATTCAGACTCTGTCCATTGCCAACAACAGTTAAGAGGCAGACTATGTGGTCACACAGACGCAAATGACACTGAACTCTCAAGTCGCCCGAATTCGGCAGCTGTTCCAGAAAACATAAAAAATGTTCATAAAATTGTTTTGGCCAATCGTAAATTGAATTTGTGTGTGATAGCAGAGGAGTGGAAGATAATCAGAAAGCAGTGTATTTACTATTTTGCATGAACATTTATCAATGAGGAAGCTGCGTTCAAAGTGGGTGCAGTCTTTGCTCACAGCTGATCAAAAACAACAATGCATCAACGATTCAGAGCGCTGTTTAAGCAAAATAAACAAGGTTTTTTACGTTGATATGTGACAGTGGATGAGATATGAATTTATTGCAATATAAAAAAAGAAGATCATCAACTAAGTGGATAGCAGCCCGGGAATGCTGTCCAAAGTGACCAAAAACTCAAACGTCAGCTGTCAAGGTTATGGCCTCTGTGTTTTGGGACGCACATGGAATTTGGTTCATTGATTACCTTGAGAAAAGTGAAATCAATAGTGAATATTACATGTGTAATGAATATTATATGATCTAATAGTAATAATATAATAGATATAATAATGATGTAATAGTAATAATATGATATAATAATAATATAATACTATATAATAGTAATAATCACTATTATAATTAATATAATAGTGAATATTACATGACATTATTGGATTGACTGAATTAAGGAATAAGGAAAAAACGTCCTCAGAGCAAAAGAAAAAAGTCTGTTTCATCAAGATAGTGCATCATGTCTCAAGTTGATGAAAATGATAGATTGAATGAATTGGGCTTTTGCCACCCACTGTGTAGTCAAGATCTGGCCACCGGTGACTATTGGCTTTTGCAGACTTCAAACAAATGCTCCAGAGAATGCATTATTTTATCAAAGCCTTTAATTTTCAAAAGTTAATTTCATTTCCAAAAATTGCTCTAAAAAGTTTAATGTTTCTGATATTAATAGAGAAATGGCTATTAGTTTTTAAATTCATTTTTGAATATCTGTAAATTTTACATATGTAGATATGGAAGTTTATTTATTTATTTTATTTACTTATTTTTATTTTGGGCTAATTAAAAGACAGTGAATATTTTATTAGTGGGATATATGTTGGATTTCGTATAAAAAATTTTGAGGAGAGAAGAAAGATAATTCTCTTATTCATAGTAATGAAACTGCTTACAGAATTGCAGTTGGAAATATATACCAAAAAATATTTAAGTAATGAAAACATGTATTCATCTTTTTTTTTTTTAACATCTTGTGTAAGACTTTGGCATGCTAATATAAGATGTTTCAGTTTAAAATCTCGTTTTTACATAACTTGTTTTTACATCATACACTGCTATGTATGGCTTACTCGCTAAGCCATACATAGTAGTGGTTTATGATATGATAATAAGTCTTAATTTAGGTAAAAAATTTAATTTGCTGTCATTTAAAAAAACAATGGTATTGCATAATATAGGTTTGAAATTCTCTCATTTAGTATAGCACAGTAATTTCTTCTGTCTCTTGTATATTGTAGAAGGGAAAAGTAAAAAACTATTGTAAACTCTGAGTAAAAACTTTAAGGCCAGTAAAAATTTTGAGAAAATGTAAAATGAAATAAAAAAGGTTAAAATAATATTAATTATTAAAGTTCATTGATAAGAAATAAATGCTATAAACATAATTTGTAAATACATAATTATGAGAAACATGTGGTTATTTACAAAGTTAGTATTTCTGCCTGAGTAAAAACTTTAAGGCCACCAGTCATTTTTTAAAAATAAATATAACATAATCGGGCAATTATCATTGCAACTACTAGCTTGTGACAACGCTGGAGTTTTCATATTTGTCATAAATTTCTTCGAAGTATTAGTGATCTTTGTGAAGATGGCGAAGGGTAAGAAGTTAACTGATCGTGAAAGAGGAGAGATCGAAGCTTTGTCTTCAACAGGAATGAGTAGTCGTGCTATTGCGATAAAGAAAGGAAGATCAAAGACTGTAGTCAACAATTTTTTTTAAATTGAAAGACAATTATGGTAAAAAGAATACTGGGAGAAGACCTAAAGCTTTGTCCTCGCGTGATGAAAGAAGAGTTTGCTAACTTGTATTTACTGGAAAGTACTCAACCAGGAAACTGAATCCGATGACAGGTTTAAAAGTTTGTCAAAAAACGATTTATAACACAATTAGAAGGTCTGGAAGGTTCACTTATACAGCAAAATCGACTAAGCCTCGGTTACTGCAGAGACACAAAATAGAGCGTTTGAACTTCGGCCAGAAAGTCATGACCTGGGACAACCAATGGACAGAAATTATTTTTTCTGACGAACAAAAATGGAATTTGGATGGACCAGATGGCTGGAATTTCCACTGGCATGATATAAGAAATGAAAAAGAAATATTCTCCAAGCGCCAATTAAGTGGAGGGTCTGTCAAGACTTGGGGCTGTTTTACTTACAATGGTGTGAGCTCAATTGCATTCATTTCAGGTAGAATGAATTCACAAGGATACCAAAATGTCCTAACAAATCATCTTTTGCCAAATGCTGAATGTCTTGCTGGAGAAAATTGGAAATATCAGCAAGACAATGCATCGATCCATTCGAGTAACAGCACAAAAAATTGGTTCCAAGCCAACAATGTTGAAACTGTGGAATGGGCAGCTAGATCACCTGACCTCAACCCAATCGAGAACCTTTGGGGTGACTTAGCAAGAAGAGTTTATGCAAATGGGAAACATTTTACATCAACAACAGAGCTGAAATCTACTATCGAAGATGAATGGTATAAAACCGACCCCCCCTTTGTCAAAAGCTCGTTTCATCCATGAAAACAAGGGTATTTGAAGTAATTCGAAGAAATGGCTCCTACACAACCTTCTAAGAATTTGTAATTTTTTTCTTATATGTTATTTTCTATGTTGGCCTTAAAGTTTTTACTCAGTCTCAAATATTCATCTGTGTGTTCTGTAATATTTCCTAATAAAAAATATTTGAAAATCCATTTTTCTACTTTTTTTACTTTTATTTAAGCTCAATAATTATCAATCAAATTGTATTTTAATTCCTCAGTTTAAATGTTTCCATTTTCTCAAAAATTTTTACTGGCCTTAAAGTTTTTACTCAGGCTGTATGCTTATCTGTTAGCAGTACTAAGGGTCATGATTAAAGTAGAACATTTTTACTATTTTTATATATGCATACAGAAAGCAGAAATATCTGTTTGTAATGAAAGTTTTTCCTCAAAAAACGTTTTTAATAAAGTTAGAAAGAAACACATGAAAGCAGTACCTTTTTCAAAGCCTTTGGGCCAGAAACTTAGTGGTAGCAAGTCCAAAAACAGATCCTCATTTCAGACATTCTGTGCTGAGAAGTATATTTTTGAGTAATATTAAATATGTGTGTAACTAAAGAAATATAAATATTCAAATTTTAGTTGCTGTACAATTTTGACTCGTTGTTGCCAGATTCTGTAGTATAAAAAGTCTAAACCATAAAAATAGTGAAGCTTTATCTTTATAACTTTACTTTTTAGTTCTAGTTTTAGTGATAATTGTTTTCACATTATAATAACTTGCTCTTTTTTTGCTCCCATTTATTTCAGGAAACTCTGGGAAAAATATATCCTTACATGTAATAAAGAAAAAAGTCTGTTTGGAATTACATGGGATTCACTGAGATCTGAACTAGATAGTATGGAATTAAAGAAGAATTTTATTCTTAATCCTCTCGCTCCTGAATTTGTTCCAGGACGAATGTATCATGCACCAGATGCTCCAGCTTCTACTGATACCGTATGCACTGACACTCCCATCCAATTCCCATTTTATTTTCTGCCATTTGGAAGTCCCTTTCAAGGTTCTCCTTTAATACAACCTGCTATTGCTCACATGATGTCTGCACCTAATCCGTACAATGTTGTTAGTTGTATTTGCCCCTCAATAATGCCTCCTACTCAGCCCAATCCATTTCAGAATCATACATTTAACACCCCACCTCTTCTTCCTCCACCCCCACCACTACAGCAACAACAGCACTCAACAAATATTCCAAATCGTGTGACCCCTGCAATTCTGAATCGAAAAGTTTCTAATAATCGAGGGAATTCTGTGCATTTAGATCATAATGGTCAAGTAAAGGATTTTGAACTTGGTATAGGAAGGCAGACGAAGCGAAATGAAATCCATGTCCCGTATGTAGTTAATAAACAACCATCTTATAGGCCGTTTGATGAACATTCTCATAATGAAATAGATGATGTAAAATGTGCTGTTCCTAATCGTGTAGAACCATTTAATAATTTTAATATTTCTAACGATGTTGATAGTAATGTGCATTTTCAAAATAACCAAAGTTTATATAATTTTGAGGAAAAAGCAAATAAGCCTGTTAATATGCTGAAGGCAGAAGAAATGGTAAATATTTTTATGAAAAATAGTTTACCCGGAAATCAGTTAAATAACATAAATGCATTTACAAAGAATGGTTTGCCTGGTAATCAGTTAAATAGTGTACCTTTGTTTTCTGATCACATGTCCTTGCGAAATAAAATTCCTCCAGTAAATGGTGTATGGTGTCCTTTCCCCTCAAAATCTGTTGATTCTGAGAGCCACAGTGCTCCACATAGTCGTAATGAAGAATCTATGAAATGTTGTTTTAGACATGGGTTTTCCAATGAACGGGAAAGAGCTCGTAATGCAATTACTAGTGTCCCAACTGTACATCCTTTGATGTCATCTAATAATGCACCTAGTGCTTTTGAAAAATGGTCTGATATGTCTGAATCGATGCCAAATGCAAATAATATTGAAGTTGTTGAATTAAGTCGCTCTCCTATTTTTCAGCAGTTGCAAGAAAAATTAAATCTTTTAGAAAAAGTGTTACCTGCAGGAGTTGATGTCCTGTCTTTTGTTGAGAATGAAGAACAAACACTAGCGTTTCTGCAACATTTGATTCAGTCTGCTGGTCGAAATGCTGCAAGAACACTCTCGCTTCTTATAAAGGCTATAAAAAGAGATCAAGAAATTATTCAGGAATTAGATTTTTCTCAGAAACGACATATAAGTCAAAGATTTAATGCTTCTCAAGTTCCACATGTATCTACTTCAATGATAAGGAATCTCCCTTCATCTTTCTCCAGACCAATTAATGCTCACCATCAAGAAGTGTTTAATAATTCAGAATCATTTACTAATGATTCATCAGTGTCTCCTTTTCCAATGCCTTGCATCATTAATTCAGATAAAATTGAGCCTAGATTTTTTAATAATGAACACGATCAAGATTTACAAAGACCACAAATGAGTAATCTTCAGACTAATTGGATGAATAGCTCTCAAGATAATATAGGAACGTATGATAGGATAATTTTGAATAGGGCTAGTCAAGAACCACCTGCTTTAGAAATGTCTAAATTATTCATTTCTAACCAGCTTGAAAATAGACCAGATCATTTGGCAAGGGATGATATTTTCCCTCATGAAGCTTTTGGTAATCGCCATCGTATTGAAGTAGATAGAATGGACGAAAAACATATGTGGATCTCACCTGAATACAAATTATCCCAAAATATTGAGCAAACAGGTTCACCATTCCAGTTCGCAGAACCTATTAATTCGCAAGGCTCTTATTTAAGCCGTTTGAGAAGTATTTCCAGTTCTGTTGATGAACGGGAAAATGGTTACGAATTTGAATTTTCAAGAGCAAACGATCAGTCTTCATCTAAGAATATAGATTCAGCTAAACAAATGACAGCTGGTCCTTTGTCCATGTCATATCCAGATATTCCGGATATTTTATCATCTCATATCTTACCAAATGGCAAAGAGAGTTCATCCAAAGTTATTCGAAAGCCAACTGCTAGATCTGAGAGTTCTGTTGTAAACAGTTCACCGTTTAAATTTGATTTGCCCTTACAGTTGAATAATGATTCGTCTTTGCAATATCCCCAGTTGTCTTCAGAAGGAATGACCTATGCCAAAATAGTTCGATCTCCTCAGCAATGATATAAAATTTAGTGTCTTTAAATGTGCTATGCAAGTAAACACATTACATTATTGTTGTGGATGGAATTTTACTGGGAATGTAATTTTTAACTCTATAAATGTTTAATTTTTCATCTACTTTTTGTGCTGTAGAGATATATGTAATTTTTTTCATGTACATTAGTTTCACTTCGTGCTGTTTGTATATAGTTCTCATTGTATTTTCTATTTCATTAAAGAATAAAAAAATTAAAAAAAATTCAAGGTTCTGTTTTACTGCAAAGGTAACACTGGAATTTATAATTATTTCAAACACATTTTTAAATGTATTGTATCTGTACATATTATGTTCTGTGTGCAGGGTTTTCTATCTATCTATTAGGATAAAATTATTAAGTTTCTGCTAAATAATCCTTTTTGAATTCTAAATATTGCTTAAGCAGTACTGTATGATTATTAGATTCATTTAAGACTGAAATTTTCTTCTAATGTTGTGAGTGATGTGGGATTTTAAATCTGCTATGAAGACCCATATTTAAACAGCATTTGTTAGCTTAATTTGTATAATGATTTATTTTAGTTTTTATTTTCATAAACTTATGTTCATTAAGATAGTTACATTATTAAAAAAAAGTAAGAAAGCAAAGTATCTTAAATTATAAGCTAATGTATGCTAAGTGATAAAAAATCTTAGGATTGGATAAAGCTAGTCATGGCCTTCAGGTTAAATATAAATTGTGCCAAGAAAATCTTTCATATTCATTGGAGGGAGAATGCTCTTAAAATTTATTTTAGTGTTTTCAAAATACAGCTTCTTAAAAA
This sequence comes from Stegodyphus mimosarum, assembly GCA_000611955.2. Taxonomy (NCBI): domain Eukaryota; kingdom Metazoa; phylum Arthropoda; class Arachnida; order Araneae; family Eresidae; genus Stegodyphus; species Stegodyphus mimosarum. The sequence continues at coordinate 102,884 of KK122529.1, forward strand.
TAAACATTCAAAAATACACAAAATCCTTATTAGCTTTTTCTGCTATATTAAACAAAATTAAAATTGCTTCTTGAAAAAATGTGAGAAATCACATTTTGGATTACAAAGTGTAGAAATTTTGTGGTTAACATATATCTCACTTTTTATCTCATTTCTGTGTGTGTGAATATATATATAAATAAGTTTAAAAATATTTCAGTTAGAGAATATTTTTCTATTTGCATTATATGAAAAGCAGTTTTTCATTAAAGTAAAAATATGCTTTTTCTCATATAAATATGCATTTTGGTCAATATTTTTGCTTTTTTAATTTTTTGAGCATTTAAAAACATTCTTGAATGTAAAGAAATTAAAAAAATTCAAAAGCATATTTTTGTGCGTCACATTTTTATTTTCCATCTTGATGAATCAGCGTGTGATAAATATGGAAACTAAGTATGGAACTAATATATTTAGTTACGAATCAAGCATGTATTTAAAATTTCAACTTGCATGTGAGCTGCCATTGCAGTAAAGCCAGGGTATTTCAGTCTTTATCACATCATCCAGTCTCCTGCCAAACCATTAAATCTTAGTTTTAGATTATCTGAATTTAGATCGTATTTTTCAGATGCTGCTCGAGAAAAATTTGCTGCTTAGATTTTTGAAGGAAAGGCTTTAAAATTAAAAATTAGAGGCTAGAGTAAGAAACGTCATCTCTCAATAAAATTTTAACTGTTCATACTCTATCCTGCCTGTAGTGATTTTTAGCAGGATTTTTCAAATTAAATTTTATTTGGTCTGAACTGTTTTAACCTATGATAAAGATCTGTAGAGCATTTCATGAAGGGATGTTACAATAGCTTTTATGATATAATGTGATAGAATATAAATTAGATTTAGCTTTGTTTTAAATCTATAGATTATACATTTTTCATCCATTCTATCATAAGCATATTTTTAACTTTATTTTCATTATGTTTGAAAGAACTTCGATAAATAAAAACTTTTTCCCTATTCAGGATTTTATTTGTGTTTAATAAATAAATAATATAGCTAAACTGTTAGAGAATTTTTAGAAAGCTACAGTATAGTCAAATAAACTTAAAATTTGTTTGGAAATTTGGATTTCTCTTGAAATTGAATTGCAGTGTGGAGTAGAAACTTTTCTGATTTTTATGTTTCAAGATTGGCAGCTGTAATATATTAGTTGATTTTTAAATGGTAACTTGAGAATATGTTCTGCTTCACATGTAGTAGTATTTAAAACTGATATGTATATGTGAGAAAATTAAGCACTTTATTTCAGAGCAGAAGATGAGAAAAATGTGCAGTGCCCAGCTCTGGGATTTGAACTCTGGACTTTCCAAATTGCTAGCCGGACACGCTTTGCAGTTCTGACACAAAGGCACATTGTAAGGAGGGAGAATCTTACATCGATTTCAATAATAAAAAATATCACTTTTTTTAAGTTATAAATTTAAGTTAGTGTGTCTCAGTCAGGAAGAAAATGATTTTTACTGGTGATTAAAGTATATGAAGCATCATGAACAGGAATATAAGAATTATACTATATGTTGCATATCTCATACAAATTTTACTTCTGTTATGATGAGTAGATGAAGTTATCGCAGCAGAATACCTGAAGAGTTGTTTACCTTTGAAGAGATTCTTTTGCGGCAGATTTTCTAAAGAAACTAGGACATGATCTTGGGAAAACCATAAAATTCTTATACAGTCGGTTTTTTCAGTTGCTAACGTATGCTATGGGAGAACTACTAGCGTTTCCATAGTCTATTAGTGGTCCTTCATTAAACAGTTTTAATGAATTACAAAATTCAAATTTCATAGGAGCTAAATGAAATGGATACATGATGTTTCTTAAGAGAAAGCATAACTGCATAAATATGTCTTTGTTTTCCACATGTAATGTAGGGAGAGCTAGTTTCTGTTAGAAAAATATCTGTGCAGGCATTTTTGTGCCCATAGATCATGCTAATAGGCTTTGCCATGATTCTGTAATCGAACCCATTTAATGGCGAATATAAGTCTTTGTGAAAGGGATGGCAATTCTGAAATCTTTATGGTTTTACTTATGATAATAATAAAAACATTGAATTTTATTATTAAATATTAAGTTTCCATACCTATCATAACTTTGAATTAGTATCTTTGATTGGCAAAGATATTAAAATATTTATATACATTGGCAATCAAAATTAAAGGATAATGAGAAAAAATATACTCACTAAGTTTAATGTTGCAACCAATACCCAAGGCTGTAATTATTTATGTTAGTTAAGTACAACTGAACACTAATTAGACTTCCGTGCAAACAGCGTTGGAAACATGTAAATTTGGTGGTTGACAATGGGGTGCGCAGTGGATGCATGTTGGAATTCTGGTCTGTAGTGTTGTTTAAAGTGGATTTAGTTTCTGACAGTAATCAGTATTCAGTAGTTATGGTACAAAGGCATCATTTAAGTGAAGGTCAAAAGTGGCAAATAAATGGTAGAATTGAGGGAGGTCAAACATAAATGAAGGTTGCCCAAGATTTGAATATCCCTCAAACTGTCATATCAAGAGTTTGTAGCTGCTTTTAAAGCTCTTGATCAGTTGACAGACAGCCTGGTCAATGGCAACCAAGACCAGCAACTGCATTTGAAGAAACCGTGAAGCGACTACAAGAGATTTGAGTTTAGATATTCAGGCTGCCACAGAAACTCTAATTAGCCATTCTGCTGCTCCATAAAGGCTTAGTGAGGATAGACTGCATGCGAGAAAACCAATGGTTTATGTCCCACTCACTCCAACTTCCAGAAAGGCTTGTTTAAACTGATGCCGTTGTCATGTTCAATGGAGCCAAGACAGTTGAGCCCGAGTATTCTTAACTGACGAGTCCAGATATAGTCTGAACAGTGATTCTAGACAAGCTATCATCTGGAGAGAGAAAGGAGTATGCAACTTGTGTTCCCTTGTCCATGAAATATTCCCTTGCTATGACTGCAGTTCAATGGTTTGGGGAGGAATTATGACAAATGGCCACACTGTATATCTTTCAAATAGGTTTCGTAACTGCTTGGAGATAATGGACGAGGTACTGAGACTGTTTATGGGTGCTATTGGCCCAGAGTTTTTGATAATGGATGACAGTATACTCATCCTCATCAAGCATATGTGAATTGCACTGAATTTCAGTGTGTGGAAATTCTTCCTTAGACCCTCTAGAAGCTGAAAAATGCACTTTTAGAAGAGTGGCATGCAGTTCACAAGACTTGATCAGCACTTTAGTAAAGTCTATGAAATCAAGATATGAGGTATGTGTATCTGTCCTAGGTGACCAAACACCATATTAAAGAAAAAGCTTTTCCCCAAGAGGTAACTTTATTTTTCCATGATTTTCCGATTTCCATAAATTTGTTTTTAATTTTAATAATTTGCGAATAATCAACTGCCAAACATCATAATTTGTTAACTAATGCTTTTGTATAAATTTCTATTAATTTTTCGTTAAGTATCGGTTATGTTTTATGTCTGTCATTATCCTTTAATTTTGATGACCAGTGTATGTGTAGATGAAATTTTATCCAGGCTAACTTTGTAACAGAATTCAGTAGATAAGAGTTTATACTACAACTAAGAATAAAAATATCACCTATAAACTACAGATGTGTAGATACAATTTGTGAATGTTTCTACTCATTAATTTCTGCTGCTGAATTTTAAAGCAGTAGAAATTAATGAGCAGTTGAATATTTTTGTTTAATGTGGACTGCTTCAAAAAGAAGCCAGTTCTTTTACTTTTTATGAAATTAAATCAAGATTTGCTTGCTTGCAAAAAAGGCAAACGAAGTAGATCGACATGCATGTGGAAAGGGATGTTGTCATCTAGAATGCTTTAAGAGAAATCGACCCATTTCGAATTACGTGTGAAGAAAATTCCACGCTTTTAGTTTCTTCAGTCACTGGGAATAAAACCTGCAGTGAACTATTGATGTTGCACAGTTTTTTGGTCTCTTAGTACTTTATCAACTGGTATGATAAATAATAAATTTACATGTTTTTCAAAAGTGTACTGAAATTAATTCTTGATTTTTTTGGAGAGGGGATCAGTTTTTGCTGTATCAACAATTTCTGGAATACAAATTTGTGAATAGATTTGGATGAAGCTGATATATTTTTTGTTGAAACAAAGCCTATGAGTTATCTGCAAAAGGAGGAAGAGGTTTTTTAGTTTAATTCATATCTATGTTATATGCAGAAAAAAAAAAAAAAAACCTTGTTTATCAGTAATAAAACTTGGGAGAAATTACCAGACCTTGACAGCAGTTGGATTTTGTGAGGGAGGAGACGTATGTAATGCTATGTAAAATGGTAAGATGACAAAGCAGCCAAAATAAACCTTGAATTTTCTCGGACTAAAATAAGGCTTGCGTTAGCAATAATTCATCATTATAGCTTATTATTCTATAGTATTGTCAGCTTTATAGACGGTCATTTTTACACAATCAGTTTCTGTTAGCTTAAGAAAGTTGTGTCAAGCTTAAATTAGCATGGCTTAATAACTGTATCTTGCTCAACTTGTTGAGTGCCTAATTTTCAGCGCGTACGCAATACATAACCTGGATTTTCTTTATTTTTTTCGTCATCTCAAGCTGCTATCTCCAAATATAGATTGTAAGCCCGAAGGGAGAAAAAAAATTACGAAGCAGCTACTTTTCCCCAAGTCTACGAAATTTCTACAAAGTTTTATGTCGGTGGCGCCATCTTTATACAATGAGAAGCTT
>KK122529.1:116931-148903 GCA_000611955.2 Stegodyphus mimosarum
AAAGGGTAAAAAAAAAAAAAAAAAAAAAGAGAGAGAGAGAGAGAGATTGCTTGACGGAAGGAACTTGAGAGGCTTCACATCGAAAGCGAGAATCTTACTTCTACAATCCCGAGCAGCTGTAAATAAGACCTGATTACGGCTGAAGTCGACAAGGTTCAAAGCTAGAGCCCAGACTTTAGAACGCTTCAGAACCAAGCTCGAATTCAGTACAGGCAGCCCTCGTCTTTCTTCCATTCTGCTTTCGCACAGTTCGCTGTTTTGCACTTTTTTCAAAAATTCAATTAATTCCCTCCCCCCCCCAATATTACAAAATTTTTCTTTCTTAGCAGTCACTCCTAGAAAGAGCGGTAACTCGCATTCACGCACACATTATTTCTTAAAGTAACTGACTTCTTAAAATCTGTGACATGTAGAGATGCGGTGGCGGGGCCGAATATCGAATACATATAGTAGGTTTAGTCTTGCGTTGGGCGATACGGCATAAACAAGTCTAAGGTATGTCCAGTTTTGAAAAACAAGAATAAAATTAAGCAATACGTTCAAAATTGTGGAAATATATCTTCAAAGTTGTTTCTAAAAGACACGGCATAATAAGGGATGAAAAGCAAAGATCTTTGTCATCATGGGTTAATGATCAATTTCAAAACGACGCTCCTCTGGCTATTTCAAATATTCAAGCTAAGACTCATAGTTTGAGTGAATATTGAAATGCTAAATTAAAAGAAGATCCTAAATACTGTGTTTCAAGCAAGTAATGACTGGTTCGAAAAATTTAAAGTGAGATATTATTCATATAAAATTAAATTCTCTTGAGCATTGGCTGATGCAGATGAAGATGCTGCAAAAGAATTTATTTCGCCACTGTCCAAAATTACTGTAAATGGAGAATATTTTTTCAGCCAAATATTCATTATAGAGGAGACGAGGGGATTTTGGGAAAAAATGCCTCATCGAATATTCTTAGCGAAGGAAGAATGTTGCGCCTGGACATACACCTTCTAAAAAACCAACTGACATTGCTTCTTAATGGAAACAGCTGGTGATTTAAAACTGAATTGCGCCGTTCTGACATCTCTTGGGCAGTCCGAAAAGGCGAGATGAGAGAAACTTTCAAGATCCGTGGCAAGCTCCCAGAGTGTTTCCTGGACTTCTGTTGTGTAAATTTTAAATGAAGCCTGAAATATTCTTTCAAAAAGTTCTAGCTAAGGCGCAGCTTCGACACGTAGGAGAGATCTTCGAATTCTAGCCTCTGGTTTTCGGGCAGAGTTTGACGGATAGAGAGAAGCTCTCAGAGAAGCGACGAGATGGCAAACCTTAGTTTCGGAATCCCATCCATTTGTGTCTATCACTACTGAGTCAGGATGCCCATGTGGAAAGCTTTAGCGAGGGTCCGGACAATACAGGTGCGAATTTAAAGGCGTCAGAATTTTGTAAAGCTGTCATTATGAATTCTTCACTCTGTCAGCTTGATTAGCGACAACAACAGATACTTTGCCATCGATTTGTTGTTCGACAATAGATATTTTTCCTTCGATCTATTGTTTGACAGAAAAAATTCTTTCTCCGATTTTTTATTCAGCATTAGAATCTCGCTTCAATTTCTGCAATTTCGTTTTCAACCATGTCTATTCAGACTCTTGAATTTGTTTTCTATTATATCAGTAATTTCTCTTTTTAATTTCCTCTTGACATCAATCTTATTATGAACTAACTTTATGGCCTCTTCCAAATTTTCTTGCCTCGCTTGCGTCTTTTCTTGAACTGATTTGATTGCCCGTTTCGTCCCTAATTTGGCCCGCTTGCATCTGTTCTTCAACATAACCATTTCTATTAATGTCTAAGTGTTTATTGTTTGCCTATACCATTAACTACTCAAGCCAATGTATATATGCATCCAATATACACTCCGGGAAGGGGGGAGGAAAGGAGACAGTTCTATTTCTTCCGTTCTACTAGGTCGATTGACGAAATTCAACTTGCGTTTCTCATGTCTCGAAACCGCGACTTAGGATATATATTACATTTATATGTAGCATCTTTCTAACATATGCATGTTAACAGAAAATCGGACTTTTTCTGAAATTACATACTAATTTTTTTACATATTTCAATTCTACGACTTAAATTATGCCAGACTGCCAAGTTTTGTAAAAATCGCAAGCGTAGTTTTTAAAATATTAGCTCTCAAAATTTTAGCTCCTCAATGTTAATTGAATTTGGTATATATTTATTAATATCTCTTTCTTTTATCAAACTTACTTGATTTCTTCTTTTAGAATTTGAAGTTTAGGTTCTTTACAAATAAAATTCACCCATTTTTTATGATTTATTTTTAAAATTGGTATTTTTAAATAATTTTTATGTATTTTTCGAAAACAATTTTGAATTATAATCTATGAAAATTTTAACATCATCTTATTTCTAGGCACACGTGCAAAAAATTAGAGTATTTTTATTCAATATTTTCTAAGATATACATGAATTTACATACTGGAGCGTTTTGAAATTTGGCATCTTTTTTTTGAGCGATTATAAGGCCAAACGTGGTTTATGGATTTTGTTACAGTGAATTGTCGCAGCTATTTTTAACCTTAAATTTCAAATAAATTTTCACGGAAAATTAATTATATGAAATTTTTCACCTCAATGATGCGTAATAAATATTTATTAATACTATATGAAAAGCTACTTTTTTTAAATTATAGATGACTTTGTTCAGATTTAAAAAATAAAAAAAAAACTTTCTTCTTCTTCTTCTTCTTTTTTTTTTTTTTAAATATTTGTAATAGTAAAATTTTACATTTGCCGTGTTATCGTCTGCTAATTTACTTTAACTTCATTTAAATCGAATTGTCTAAAACTGAGAAAGTTCATTTGGTGTTTATTTTCACAATGTCTTTAAACAAATAGGACATTGAAATAGTTCTGGGACATTTCCAATCTGGAAAATCTTTTAGGTAAACAGCCGAAATCACAAAAGCATGTTCTTTAATATGGAAATTATTAGTCTTAAAAACTCTTAATAATATAATTTAGATCGTTTGCACCCGATATAAGAATCGGGTGTTTCGGTGGTACAGAATAAGCGCTACTGAGTGTTTTATTTCTTTGTCATTTAGTAAAAATCTTTTAATTCAAATATTTATGCTTTGGACTTTGTTTTAAACTTTGTTTACAGTTAAAAATGTCTAGAAAATGAAAAGCTGTCCTCAGCTGATGCAACTTATGTTTTAAAAAATTTGACAAGTATGCAAAATTTATGGAAGTGTAACAATCGAAAAATCTTAATTTTCTTGTGTGAGCACTGAAAATAAATGTAGAAGGACAGAACAAAGTAGGGAGAAAAGTAAGCAAAAAATATACTTTCAGAATACTTCGAGAAATTTGGGTGTTCAAAGAGAAAGCACTTGGACGTGTAACCTCAGCAAATACCACCAACTGAGCTTGTGCTGACGGAAAAGACAAAAACGATATCATTGCAGATTAAAGTGAAGAGCGACTGGTTTTCGACTATATGGTTGTATAAATTTAGATTACGTCACAGAACATCATATCGTATCATAAACGGAGAATCCCATGATTTCTCAGTCGAATTATTTGAAGATTCTGGAATTTATCCAGTGATGTATATGTCATCTAAAGACGTTTTCCCTCTTGATGAAACCAGTTTTTCCTTTCATTTCATGCCTTCAAAATGCCTAGCCTCTAAAGACTGATAAAGGCTCTGACCAAATACTGATGAAATGGATTGAATTGGATTATTAAGTTACGGCAAAGCAGGCCTATCTGCCTAAAAGGAGGGAAGCCTTCGTGAAGAACTTTCTAAGGGAAACCAGCTCGTATGCACGTTACACAGGAAAAAAAACCACGAAAACCCTCATGCAACCAGCTCTTTCGTCGGGGTAGAACCCTGGAGCCAATGAACCCTCCAATGTTTAGCGACTTTACCGCTCGGTCGTTTGTGGGCCCTATGAAATGGAAGGCGATAACTTTATTTAAAATGAATGTCAGAAATACCAAGATGTTTCGAAAAGTTGGATGCTTTTTAATATACTTGCAGAAGGCCTGTAGAAAAAGAGCAAGCCGTTAAGAAGAAAAAACAAATTTTTGCATAAAATTTAGTATTTTTTTTTAATTTAAAACTTTTTTAATCTTATGATGTTTGATTCTTTCGATTTCAAAAATAAAATATTTGATTAAAATATGAATAACATTTTAAGAAACTAAATGTAGGATAATAAAATTGTGTAAAGCAATGTATGCAAGTCATTCTAAGTTAAAATGTCGGTTATGTTTATTTATTAGTCCAAAGGGATTTAGTCCCGAAGGACTATTACTTTCGTTTTGCGATTTTGCGTTGATTCACTCTGAATGCCCGATTCACTTTTTAAATTGTTGCCACTAAATGTTATCGCTCTGCATTAAAGTTTAAAAAATGAAAAATCTGCATAAATGTATGCATGTTATTATTATTATTATTATTATTATTTTGACGTAGCTTTCTCTTCAAAAATCGTCTGCGTGCGTTGCACGGGAAAATAAAAAGGAATTTTAATTACAGTTCTAAATAATTATGGCATTCGGAGGGTTACTTTCACCTGTGAAGATTGCTTATCCCGCTGCTCTGTGCGTATTCGTACGTCCCTGTTTGCTATCATGCCAAAACAGCGTCGAAAGCCTGTCCTAGTAGATCAAGCTTATGCTTGCCTCATTGCCGGTTTTGGGCATCGTGAGGATGATCCCGAAGATAAGGAAATGTTTAAAGCATTGAAGTTAGTAGATGAACTCCAGACTGCCGCAAGCCGTGGTAATCCAGTCATTGATGAGCTTTTACGAGCAGAAAGGAGATTTTATGAGATTATGGATAAAGAGGGGTATGATCGTGTACAATTTTATGATGTTAATCATGCCAAACAGTTCCTGAAAGATGATGACTTTTCGATCGAGCTTGAAAGGAGACGAAAGCTTCGAAGGCAGAAAATGTTCAAGAAGCCAACTCCCGAAGCTGAAAAAGGTGATACGGATGGCTGGATCAAGCCGCAGAAAACTGTGAAAAGACCTGCAATTTCTGATACCGAAGTTAGAAATTCGCCTAGCAAAAAGAAGATACAGCCTGTCCCCCCTGCGACAGAAATAACTACTAACAATGCTTTTAAAGCATTAGATGATGTGCCAAGCTAGATTTTGTTACAGTGAATTGCCACAGCTATTTTTAGTTCAAGTTTTACGGAGAATTAATTATATGGAATTTTCCTCCTCTGATGTATAATAAATATTTATTAATACTGCATGAAAAGCTACTTTTTTTAAAATTATAGATGAATTTGTTCAGATTTAAAAAAATTTTTTTTTTAATTTCTTGCTTTTTTCCTTTTTTTTTAATATTCGTAATACTGAAATTTTACATTTGCCGTGTTATCGTCTGCTAGTTTACTTTACCTTCATTTAAACCGAATTGTCTAAAATTGAGAACTCGTTTGATGTTTATTTTCACAATATCGTTAAGCAAACAGGATGTTGAAAAAAATCTTATAATTAAACTATTTATCCTTTGGACTTTGCTTTAAACTTTATTTTATAATTAAAATGCCTAGAAAATGAAAAGCTGTCTTCAGGTGAGACGCAACTGTATTGTAATTGGTATTTTAAAAAATTTGACAAGAATGCAAAATTTATGGAAGTGTAACAATCTTAATTGTCTTGTGGGAGCACTGAAAATAAATGAAAAGAAGAAAATTAGGGAGAAAAGTAAGCAAACATTTGCAAGGGAATTTAACTGCTAGAAATACTAAGATGTTTCGAAAAGTTGGATGCTTTTGAATATACTTTCAGAACACTTCAAGGAATTTGGTTGTTCAAAGGCACTTGGACGTGTAACATCAGCAAATACCATCAGTTGAGATTGTGCTGACGGAAAAGACAAAAACGATACCTTTGCAGATTAAAGTAAAGAGCGGCTGGTTTTCGACTATATGGTGGTATAAATTTAAATTGCGCCATAGAACATCATATCGTATCATAAACGGAGAATCCCATGATTTCTCAGTCGAATTATTTGAAGATTCAGGGATTTATCCAGTGATGTATATGGATGTGTATATGGATGTCATCTAAAGACGTTTTCCCTCTTGACGAAACCAGTCTTTTTCTTTCATCTCATGCTTTCAAAATGCCTAGCCTCTAAAGACTGATAATTGTTCTGACCAAATACTGATGAAATGGATTGAATTGGATTATTAAGTTACGGCAAAGTGAGGCTATCTGCCTAAAAGGAGCGATGCCCTCATGAAAAGCTTGCTAAAGGAATCCAGCTCGTATGCACGTTACACATGAGAAAAACCACAAAATCGCCCATGCAACCAGCCCATTCGCCAGGATACGAAACCTGGAGCAAACTATCAGTGTTCAGCGACTTCGCCGCTCTGCCGTTTGGGGGCCCTTATAAAATGGAAGCCGATAACTTTATTTAAAATGAATGTCAAAAATACCAAGATGTTTCGAAAAGTTGGATGCTTTTTAATATACTTGCAGAATGCCTGAAGAAAAAAAGCTAGCCATGAAAAATAAAAAAATTAATTTTTGCATAAAATTTAGTATTTTTTTAAAATTTAAAACTTTGTTAATCTTATGATATTTGATTCTTGGGATTTCAAAAATAAAATATTTGACTAAAATATGAATAACATTTTAAAAAACTGAACATAGGATGATAAAATTGGGTAAAGCAATGAGCACAGTGATAAAAGCGTTTAAAGCAATGTATGCAAGTCATCCTAAGCTAAAATGTCGGTTACATTTTTTTTATTTATTTATTACTATCCCGTCTGCTTCGCCTCTCAATGGGCACTACAGGTGAGTACTACCAGCAACCTGAGTCGATAATATATCTCTCGTATTTACATATCTTTTCTGAAAGGCCCATTAAAAAGCGTGACAACTGTGCTTTACTGTATTTTCTCTTTTAATATATGCAGGTTTCAAATGCATCGTAGTCCGGGTCACAAATTAGGCTTTCGAAAGAAACGCAATTCAAATAAATAAAATCAAATTCTGGAAAATTTTTATATTAATAAATATATTTAAAATGCGCAGTACGAATGTATAAATAGAAAATTTTAAAACAATTACCCGAAGAGACACAGTAACACAAACAATTAAAATAAAATTCTGAAAATTTAAAAATGACCTATAATAATGAGTAAAAAATGTAGTATAAAGAAAACTTAGCATACCCAATCAATGTATTCATTCATATGTAAGAATTGGTAGTATAACTGATACGATTTCCTTTCTTTCTTTTTTTTTTTTTTTTTTTATTATTTTTATTTTAAAATGTATAATGTAAAATTATTTTATGTAGTGTTCCAATGTTTGCCTTTGTAGACGGCAGCTGATTACTATCATGTCACTACGCTTTTGTAAAACTTCTGCCTTAGACGTACTCTTCAACGTATGTTATGTACCTAATCAATTTGTATTTATTGTATAATTGTAACCTCCGTAATTTTAACTTTGACAATAAATGCCCGACTGATCTGCTCTGGCCCTGACCTGAGGTTGTAGCTGGCAGAAGATAGTAGATGGTCCCACCTCCGGATAACTTATTCCGTTAGTTGCCTCAAGGCTAACTCAGGTCGGAAGTTGCTCAGTAGGTCACTGTAGTATAAAGAAAACTATTTGAAAAAAAACAAGCGATGCACCTTTTATTTAAATTACGCAGTTCGAATGAGTAAATAGAAAATTTTAAAACAGTTCTTTGAAAGAAATCATGCAACTTACACAATTAAATGAAAATCGAAAAAGAAAAATCTGAAAGGTCTCAGATTTTAAATTACGTCCAAAGGGTCGTTTTTTTAACGTTTTGTGTGTTACCATTATTTATTAAATGTCATGTTCTTCGCACTTAAACCATAAAATTCAGTTCAACAGCAATATCGCAAAATAATTTAAAATGAGCATATCTTTAGAATTTCCGATACACAGTTCCGCGCGCTGGAGATAAAGAGGTTCCCCCCCCCCCGCAGAGTGTTGCCATTGCTCGCTTTTAAATCGTTGAGTTTGTTCATCAAAAATTCGTTTACGTTTTATAAAATATGAAATAGATAATAAAACAAATTCCAAATTTGGGCTTCCAAATGCACATATTCGAGCGGAAACGTACGTTATTCAAAATTGGATGGCTCTAGGTACCGTTGTTTTATCACTTTTGGAGAAATATACATACATTTAGCCCGATTTTTCATTATTTAATTTCTTTAAATAAAATACAAAGAGATAACTTTTGGTGGCAACAATTTGAAAAGTGATACAGCCGTTTATAGTGATTCCGCAAAATCGCAGAACAAAAACAACAGTCCTTCAGGAATAAAGCCCCTTTGGACTAAAAATATAATATGAAGAAAATTATTTAAAAGTAGAGAACAATTGTGACTTTTTTCCGCTCATGTAGGTTGTAAAAAGGGAAAGGAAAATAGGTTGTCATATATTAAGAAGTTCGCCAAGTGAACTATTCTTGGCGTAAGCTGGAAAAATGCGCCAAGTTAAAATTTTGAATTTCTCCTTAAATTTCGCACCAAATTTTACCAAATTTAATATTTAGGCATAATTTGAGTCGTAGAATCGAAATATGTAAAACAATTTGATATGTTATTTCAGAAAAAGTCCGATTTTGTGTCAAAATACCTATGTTAGAACAGTGCTATATAGAAATCTAATAGATATCTTGAGTCTCACTTTCGAGACATGAAGAAAACAATTTGAATTTCGTCAATCGGCCCAGTAGAACGGGAGACGTAGAACTGTCCCCCCTTTTTTTTCGCAATGTATTTATGTCAGCCAATGTACTTATGCATGTAAATTATTATTAATTGTATTTTAAAGCATATGTGCAAACACCCTTGTTTGGTCACGTCGAAAACCTCCAATTCTGCATTAATAAATTCCAGATGCAGCTTTAGATAGGTGCGGGTACCGGACGACATCCGATTTGTCATACAAAGCCGTCTGGGTGTCCGGCCCTGCATTCACCTGTCACTTGTTCTTCAACAGCTTTTATCTTCTTTAATGGATTTTTGCCAGCTTTTATTTCTTCTTTAAGTGCAGTAAAGGATGTCATAGCCATTTTAGTTTTTACTCCATCGCTCTTGTCAACGGCATTCAATTCCACTTCTGACCCCGAAAATTGTTATGTGCGTACGGGTTCATAATGGATTGGATACACACAGAACATTTGATAGCTTGAGAAAATTTATTTTCCAAAAAGAAACACTGTATGATTCTGGAACGTTTTAGCTCTTCGCAGCATGACAGAGCACAATTAGAATTTACCATTTCAGACTAATAAGAACGTCAAACAGAAGGCAATGGAAAGCGCATCGAAAGAGCGAAGCTTAGCGCGGAGATCTCTCAATATTCCATACTCAACTCTGAACTAAAGAAAACTGAGAACTGATCGTCTTTCCGGCGTTATGTAGTTTTCCTCAATCCCAAATTTTCAACTCTTTCCATTAACTCGAAATTGCTGGAAGGTATATACAGTTACAACTATATACAGGCATCAGACCAATTACAGTAAATACAGAGAATGGACTCGACTGTTGCCAAATTCTTGGCAACTTTGACCACTTTTGGCGATTTTCCGCTAAATTTGGCAACAAACATTTATCCCCCAAACCATAGCCAGCTTGGCTCTGTCTCATCAATTTGGCCATTTACCTCAATGTTAAGTGAACCTGCCCCTGTGATCTTATTTTTCCGGCGAAGCTTCCCTTTTTTGAGGCATTTTATGTTACATTATACAAGAGATACTACAATTTTACATATAATTTCACTAAAATTAGCTACATATGTACAAAATTCGTAACAGTATGCAGCACAATATTTACTGAATTTATTATATGACTCAGAGTGAAGGAATGAGTGGAATATCATTAATAATTTTTATAAATTATAAATTATTACTATGAAACCCTTTGTTCATGATAATTACTCATGCAAATTCTTGCAGCTTTTTTTTTAAAGCAGTGGGTGCAGTTGTGAGCAACACAAGCTTCAATAAAGAGGAAACTATCAAAATTGAAAGATAAAACCAGATTTCACTGCTTCATGTGCAATAATCATTATATTGAAAAATTAAAATACAATTAAAAAGGTTTTCATACAGTAAGCTTTTATTTAAAATGGATATGATAAATAATGTACCAAAAGGAGCTAAATAATTTATCATATAGTTTAACGGGAATAATAGATTAAGTAGCTCTATTGACAGAATTCATCTACAATTTTACATCGCGAATAAAAAAAAATCTGATGTGTACACCACATGATTTCCTTGTACGGAATATTAAATATACGCACTTTTTACTTCATTTCATTTAAACGTATTTCCCCAAATTTCATTAGAGATACATTTCTCATTTAATTAATTCTGTTCTCAGTTCGCAGCAAAGCAAAAATGCATAAAACCTCAAAATATCTTCATTAAAAAGTGAATGATATAGAAAAACATGAAACACCAAATACAGTTAAATACAATTAAAAAAAATTTTTTTTACAATTAAAAATTACAGTTTCTACGCAAAAACAAGCAATTCGGCCAGCAGGCAACAAGGCAGACTTTTCGGCGCACAAAAATGAAAGTTTAATTTTGGTCCCACTCGGCAAAAAGACGCTGAAGGTGCAGAAGCTGAATTCACTGTTCTGCTAACTTTCAAATGTAAACAAATATGGCTGCTATAGTAAAAGACATAAAAACCTTTACCGAAAGATAAGAACAATATAATTCAATAATTTTTAAAACAAAAAATGGCCAGTTTCACCAACATATGAGAATAATAATAATAATAATAATAATAATAAAAACTGAGCTAACTCAGCCGAGTAACAGAGTAAGTATATATATATATATATATATATATATGTATATATACATATTTATTTATGGTGAGGCCGACTGCAACCAAAAAGGGAGGTGAGGTGCGCAATTATATATTATAGGTCCTAAATACAAAACTTCAACGTTCTGAGGCTACTCGTTTTTGAGTTATGCGAGATACATACATACATACGGACGTACGTACTTACAGACGCTATGAAAAAACACCCTTCTGAATCCATTTTTAATTCAGTTTTATAATTCGTTTTGGGAAAAAGAGTCCTTTATCCTGTCCTTACGTACAGGTGTCACGTAAAAACATAGTTAAATTGCATTCGATAGCTGTCAAAAAAGATATTTTCGTTGAAATATGATACCCGGAATTTTTCGTGATTACAATACTTCCTTTACTTCATGCAAGGAAGTAAAAAGACTAGGGCGCCAATGATAAACTGAAACTGGTAATGTCATATATTTGACTTGCAATTACATTAATAGATTTCATTATTCAGGAGTCTTAAGCTTTTATTATTCGCGATATAAAATTGTAGATGAATTCTGTAAGTATAATTATTTAATTATTACTTCCGTTAAGGTATATCATAAACTATTTTTCTAATTTTAGTGCATTAATTATTATATCCATTTGAAATAAAAGTTTACTGTATAAAAATCTTTTTTTTTTTAAATTTCATTTTATTTTATGTTTTTTAATCTCAAGTGTACATTATCAATGATAAAATTTTTAGTCATTAATGAAACACAAGCTGTAAATTATTAGGAAATTATGAAATAAAGAAAAATAATAGAATATTACTCAGAGAATGAAGAAATTGCTTTGAATATTTGTAAGGTTTTAGTTTAAACAAAAAAAGTTTTATTTTAATTTCCCCTTTCCTATGATTTCTTATTTCAACTTCTCGTTAGAATGAGCGCACGTTCCAGCTTTATGCTAATTTGAAGTGGAGCCAAATTTTGGTATTTAACCGTTAGCAAGGAACTACTCAGGGTGAGAGAGCTTTTAGTCTGAGATCACTGCTGCTCTGTTCGACGTTCGCCTGACTAGTTAGCATTTTAATTCTAAGCCTTAGCGCTGTTACGCTATTACTTATTGAAGTAAATCTAAGTGCGTTAGTATTAGTTAAATCTTGCTACGCACCGTTTAGCATAGAGGCCAACCTCGCGTTTATAGCTCTGTGAGCAACGACTACTTAAATTTCTACTTAACGTTAGTTTAAATTATTTGATTGTTCAGTTTAAACCCAAGTGCGGTTATTATTTTCTGTTATCCCTCCCGAGTTGGGAAGTGGCTGTAAGTATAGAGGTTTAATAAAAGAGGATTTTAAGTCCTTCTTACGTGTAGTTATTCTACCACTTAGCCACAGTTTTCTACTGCAGAACATAGCTGCATTCATCTCCCTGTTCAAGATCAGGATTTAGTTGACTTTACGAATATGTTCGCCAAGAGTATGCACCGAACACTCAGTCCTGACATATTCAGTTCGAAAATTGAATGTAATAACAATGTTATAATGAGCATTTTACTTGAAGTTAAGAGGGAAAAACTAATATCTTCAATTCGTCATTAAGTGGGCCAAGATGGCACTCAAAAGCAATTTTCCCGCGAGAAATCCTTTTTCTT
This sequence comes from Stegodyphus mimosarum, assembly GCA_000611955.2. Lineage (NCBI taxonomy): Eukaryota > Metazoa > Arthropoda > Arachnida > Araneae > Eresidae > Stegodyphus > Stegodyphus mimosarum. The sequence goes on from KK122529.1 coordinate 129,447, forward strand.
CATATCTGCTTCAGATTGCAACACATTTTTTATAAAAAAAGTATAGAAAGAATCACTCAATTAATCGTTTTTTTTATCCTTTTTGTTTTAAAAGAGAGCGAAAACTTCGTGTTATAATCTATGAAAATTTCAAACCTTTATATCTGATACATTTCAGATATTGAAATTTTAAATCAAAAACGTCAAATAGTCTAAGAAGATCGAGCGATTTTCAATTCAGAAACTAAGTTACAGTTTTTATACCAGTTTCAGTGAAAAGAATTTTTTTTTCTGCTTTATTTGATGGTTTAAACAGTGAAATTCTGATATGTTTAGGTTGCTCGTTAAACGAAGTTTTATGCGAAAAATCGCTTAAAAATTAAATAAAAAATGTAAATCAAATTTTGAAAATATCGTTTCACTATACCTCATTGTTATAGATAAACAATGTGTATGAACTCGATAGCTTATCAGGAAGTAGGTTAAAAATTTATGACAAAATTCCGCTCACAGTGAAACATCATTAGTGAGCTAAATAAAAGCTTATAAAAATGTTCACTGATTGCAATAGAAATTAAAGATTAAGCTTATGTTATAGTACTTCTTGCCACTCTCATGGCTGATGCTACAAATCTTTTATGCAATCAAATGTAACAAGGTTCGCCCATAAAAGTAATCGGACAATATCTTATAAATAAAAACAAAAAGATTACTAACCTTCATACAAATTTATCTCCTTCAAAAAAATCGCCAGAGGAGTCTACGATTTTTCCAGCGTTTCTTCGGGTCATCAAAATACTTTTATAAGCTTTGAAACTAACCGTTCGAAAAATGCACGTGACATTTGATTTAATAGCCGAGACGTTTTCAAATATCTGTTTTTTCTCGAGCATCTTAAGCTTCGAAAAAGGATAAAAAAATAGATGGCGATAAGTCGGGACAATACGGTGGGTGATTTATCATTGCATCTGAATGTTTAGCAAGATATTGTTGTAACGACTGTTCTATACGGGGCCTAGCATTATCGCGTAAAATAAACTATTGCTCAGAATGAGAAAGTTCCCAACTCGCCCCGTCCTGTTTCTTAATCGTAAAAGCTTCTCCTTGTAAAAATCCTGATTAAGTGATTAATTTTCAGGGTTAAACTCCTGGTGACAAGGACAAATTCATGGACTTTGTTATAAAAGAAAGTGCAATCAGGATCACCTTGTCTTTGATTTCGACACCCATGCTTTTTTGTGTTGGGGAACTGATAGTAGATGGTTTTTTCCATTGTGCACTTTGTCTTTTATGTTTCTGGGTAACATTGTAGTTACCAAGTCTCATCTCCCGCTTTGAAACAGTTTAAGAATCTCTGTCCTCTCTCGCAATAATCAGCAAATCTTCACAGCAAGCTTTTCTGTCTTCGTTTTGGCGTTCTGTCAAAATCTAAAGGACATACCGAGTACAAACTTTCTTCATTCTCAGATTTTCAACTAAAATTAATCTGCACCTTTCTTTTCTTATCTCAGCCATGTTTGAAAAGTTACTGAGTTACTATACGTCTATCAACTTTTACCAAAGAACATATTTCCCCCATTTTTTGAAGTTGAATACTTAATTTGTGACAAAATTTAACATTATAACGTTGTTCCAACTAGAAGCAAAACCTAGTAAGTGTAAATGACTGTGGCGTTTCGATAGGCAGACGACAAAATAACCAATTTAAACTAAGTTTAATATGAGTCGAGATTTCACTCTTTCTATATATATATATATATATTTATTCTTTCACTTTTTAATTTTATCGCTTAGTATTTTAATTTGTTCGTCTATTTTATGGGCACGATGCTTAGAGCGATTAACATGCTCCATCTGTTAGTATTATTATATCTGCAAAAAAAGGCAAATATTTTACACTTTGACGAGTGGTGAAATATTTCTTTTAAATCGCTCAGTCTTCTGATTAAATTCCGTTCATAAAGACAGCGATGCTTTGCAGAATGGGAAAACTTTGTTTGTCAGTCACAAATTGATGCACAAAATTGGCAGTTAAATCAAAACCAAATTCGAAATTTCGGGCTTTGAGATGCATATATTAGGATGGGAGATTACATTTTAAAATTGGTTGGTTTCAGATGTCGCCGTTTTTCATAATGCAAGGAACATAAATTCATACAGATTGTGCGTTATTTAATTATACAGAGAAAACTTTCTTTTTTCGAACGGAGGGCTCATGCCTTTATTCGTCAATAACCACTCCTAAGGCCGGAAGTTGTGGCCATTTTATTGTGAAGGCACCTGATAGGCGGTCACCGTTACCTCCTATGAAGAGACGGACAGTTACAATTATGCTTTTCCGGGTTTCGAAACCGGGCCCTTCGATATCATAGCTGGCTCATCTAACCACTATATCATCTGGGCGTCTGTATAGAGAAATCTGCAAATATAGTCACTACCTCCATACTTGAAAAGCAAATCCGACTAGCTTTTACCTTCGTTACCGAGTAAAATAACTTCCAAATTACATTCAGTATTCCTCAAGTTCAAATTTCCCCAGATTTCAAATTGAACTCACTTTTGGGTTAGTTATTCCTGTCTCACACATCATCTGAACTTAAAATTGGATCACTAACAGATTGAGTATATAACAAATGCAAATCGCAAAAGCGCTAACGCCGTTCTAAATCAAATCTTACACTCATGTTATCTTAACTCTGTTTACTTAGTGGTTAATTACATATGACTGTCAATGGCGTAGCTAGGGCAAAGAATATGTACTGTTAAGAAGGAAAACTTCGCAGAAGCAGAAGTGGCTCCCTTCCAACGAAAAGGGAAACAACTGCGCATGCGTGAAATATCTGTCGCCAAAAAGCGTCAAAGCTCGAAGCTGAATAGGTTCTTTGGTTTCAAGTAGCGATATGGACAATGGAAGTTCAGCAGCCAGTGAAAGTGAAACTTCACCTAATATTTCATCATTTCCGAGTTTAAATTATCGCGACAAGTCAAAGAACGATTCATCTTAACCCGTGTTCCTCAATTTTCTATACACGTCGCGGAGGGGAAAAATGTCGGCTAGGTACCAAAGAACCGGCATATCACAGAGGGGAATTTCTCGCCAACAGATTCCGTCGCCAAATCCCTTGGCGAATGTTCCCTTTTCTTTGTAGCGGCGTTGCAGACAAAGTGGTTTACATAACGTCTATGGAGCCTGTCCTTCTTTACGTAGAGGTTCTTTGGCTAGGGTTCCCAGCGCCCGGGCATAACTGAAGCATCTGCGCCTTTTTCTGTGTGCCAAGAATGGAAAATATTTCATTAAAAAATTTCGTAGCATCAATTTGGCGCCCCTTGGATACTGCGCCCGGGAATATATGTTCTCCCTTTCCCCACCCTAGCTACGTCACTGATCTTTGTTCCAATACCGCATATGCCATAAAATTCAATTATGCTAAACGAAGAAAAAAAAAAAAAGAGATTACTACAACTTAAGTTAATATTATTTCAGCTCATGGTAAATTACAAATATGAAAGCATACAGAAGCATTCAAATGCTAAATTTTGCTGAAATGTTTCATTTGGACTATTAGAATGAAAGGATCTTCTTGTTTAGCTGAAACGATCAATAATAAATGAAATAAAGGATGATAAAACACAAACATAGGAGGTCAATTGGTTAGAAAGATAAAAAGTATTTACATGTAGTAGTCGTACTTATTGTAGAAAAAATAGTTGCAGTCTATTTTAATAGTAAATAAAACGTCCAGTATGTAACAGCAAAAGTTGTAAATGCCAAAGGGAACAATTTTCGGCATAAGTTATCCAAAGTACGTTCTTTGGCTTTTCCTTTGGTATTCTGTACTCGATGCTCGATTTCTCTGAGTGGTTTACGAAACAGGTGGCGACTGGATAATTCTGAACTTGAAGATCTTATTCCATTCAAATTTTCTCTAACTTTCACCATCGGTATGTCTGATCTCTGAGGACAGACAAATGTGGGCTGTAAGGGAATAATACTTATTAATATATATTCACAATTTAATTACTTTTGCTGAAAATATTTTTGATTATAATTTCCATTTATACAGTATATAAAATAAATATGAGGTTACTCTAAAATTGTGCAATATTATTCTGAAAAGCAATTTCTCAGGATGAAATTGCAGTGAAAATGTAATTATACACATGGCAAACACTATAAGAAAAAACAACCACACGATAGAGGTTAGAAATGTTCCCCGTCTGCAAATTGCCGACCTCAAAGTGTTTCTTCATGTTGTTTCAACTTTTCAAACGATCGCTGCTAAGATACTGAAAACAAAGGCTTCTCCATCTTCTGCCTCAGTGTACTGCATGTTCAAAGATTGTCTTCTGCAAAATTTTTTTGAGGTAATCACAGAAATAGAAGTAAGGTGGTGGAAAGATAATTCGTATTGTCTGGGCTGTCACTCTCCACAAGAAATAGTACAAAAGATTTCATAGGACACAAGCATAGTTCCATTTGTCGTGTACGCTGTTGCACCATGCTGCCGCCGAACGTATAACAACAATGAGATATGCTGAATAATGTTCTGAGAACAATTTGCTTCCAAGGATTTTTCACGTAATTGCGAGGGTGGCCTAAGTGCTTATGATCACACGCACAACAAGAATTTCGAATAAAGAAGACCAAATAAAAACTGACAACTTACTTTGTACGTTAGAATTAGGAAAATGATCATTTCGCAATTAAAAAGGGAATACTTTTGGAGGTTACGTTTTATGACAGTTGTTTGATCCAGATCCGAAGGTTATTGATTGTTGACGCAATCATATAATCAGTGTATACTGATATTGTAATACAGTCTTTCATTGTTGATTGCGTAACTCTAAAACCAGTTTATCATGGAAAAAATTCAAGGTAAAAAAAAAAAAAAAAAAAAAAAAAAAAAAAAAAAAAAAAAAAAAAAAAAAAAAAAAAAAGAAAGAAAGAAAGAAAGAAAGAAGCACACCTCCCTTAGTTTATTTGTATATGCTGAAGGGGACTATAAAGGTCATTTGAGAAATATAATCCATCTATAAAGCTTTTATAAACAGTTCTCTCATTCACATTTGCGAATTATTCTTCAAATGTAGCGTAATGAAAGCCAATGTATTGTTGCGTGCGTACGGGTTCGTTATGGATTGAATGCACAAGTCGTTAAAAAGTTAACAAAAATTTATTCTTTCCACAAGAAATAAATCAAAATTCTGAAATATTTCTTCAGAGACATTCGCACAATATCTCAAACGTTTAGAAAAACTGAATTCAAAACAGATAAACTAGTTCTATCTCACAGCGAAATCGCTACAGCATAAAGTAAACAATAAGCAGTTCGCTTTAAACAGTTACAACTACAACAGCAACTGAGATGAGGTGTTTCAATTCGGCTTTTATAAGCTTTTTAATTACCACTAGAACAATCTCGATTTTTCTCGATTTTTCTGGATGGCAACAGTAATTGCGACATATTTATTTATTAAATATTAAATGCACGCGCTCTTTTATTTTTATTTTTTCTGACGTAGCTTTCTCTTCAAAAATCGTCTGTGTTGCACGGGAAAATAAACCAACTTTAATTACACTTCTAAATAAATAGCCAAATAAATATGAAATCCGTAACACCATGCTGGGAAGGAATAAACTCTTAAACAGCTATGCTTTTAAATTTTATCTTTTAGCTTTCAATTATTGCTATCTTTTAGCCATTATTTGCTTTCTTATGCCTAGTTTACTGCAATTTGCCATGTATTTGCCTTAATCCTGACAAAATAGCCATTATAATTGCCATAATATCATCTAATTCATAAAATTCTTCCTGTTTCACCCGATTAGGGTGTTGATGCACAGAGCATCATCTCTTTTTGGCAATCAGCCTAAGGTTAATAGATTAGTAAAGACTCCAAGAAGTCGATGCTAATATTGAACTAATTGAAATGAAAATGAAAAATCCGTAACAGTATGTACTTCTGGAACTTCAAACATCAGTTTAATCTTGCCCATAATGTAAGTTAAATACTTAAATATATTTTCTTTTAAAGTTTTTTTCTTTAAACATTTTCAATATAATCATTTCTAATACTGACGAATATCTCGATGTTATAGCAGTCACGAAATTCTTTTTTGTCAAGTGCTCCAGCTGTTTCTTGATCCTGCAGGCTAACCTGGAATTTAAGGTAAAGTAAAAAATCTATGGAGAAGTGAGTGGACCTTAAATAAAACTAATATTTTTCGGAGCTTTAATAAATAGCACTTAGGGATTAATAAATAATTGCAAATGTTGCGAATAAAATTTTCCTTGTTTAAAAACATACTGACTTTGTCGGGTGGTTTTCTCGGGAATTTCTGACTAATTAATCTTGCAAAAATAATTAACCGCACATGAGTTACTTCGGTTAATTTAAATAGAAGTGCGATGGGGTTTGTTTTAAGTCTTACAACTGATCAAGTCATTGGATGAGCTATATGATTTAAATTGTATTGAAATCAAAAGTTCTTTAATGAAAAGAACCGACTCCAATCATGAAATAATTCACAGAAAAAGAGCAATCAGCCACAGGTACAAAGCTTTGGAAATTATTTTACAGCTAATGTATACATTATATTTTATTGTTTACAAAATCGAACATATAAAATTTAATATTTTAATCACACAGGTTTGCGTTAAAAGTTATGACTGGGAAAATGTTATAGAAGCTCTAGCTAGTGGTGGATAACATCAAGTTTTAAAATCATTGCCCAGAGATAAGACACTGTTCAACAATTATCATAAAGATATTATTCAGTCAGATTTTATGCAATTGCTATCCAGCTTGCTAAGCCGTGGGATTTCCCACTGGCGAACATACCATATCGAAGTACTCTTCCGAACAATGTTACATAACATCTATCGTCACCACAGTCAAATGCAAGATTGAAATATGAATTAGCATTGTTAACCTTACATATACAAAACTTTCATGTAGCGTAGAAGTACAACAACTAATTTTACCTCACTACATCATTCGAATTTTTATATTTAACTCAAGCATATTTGCAATATTTCAAATTTCTTTTTTTTCCTTGCAATACGAGACGACTAATACTTTTATCATCAGTAGATTTCAGAGAAATATTTATTATGCACAGTACATACACTCACACACAGAGGTACGAGCACACATACAGTATATATGTCATGAAAACATTGTAAGGTTTTAGTTTAAACTAACAAAGTTTTATTTTAACTTCCCCTTTCCTATGTGTTCTCATTTCAACTTCCCGTTAGAATAGGCGCGCGTTTCAGCTTTATGCTAATTTGTAGTGGAGCCAAGTTTCTATTTAAGCGATAGGTAGGAACCCCTCAGTGTGAGGGAGCTTTTAGTCTCAGACCACTGCTACTCTGTTCGACGTTCGCCTGACCAGCTAGTATTTAAATTCTAAGCCTTAGCGCTGTTACTCTATAACTTACTGAAGTAGTTCTAAGTGCGTTAGTATTAGTTAAATCTTGCTACGCACCATTTAGCATAGACGCAAACCTCGCGTTCATAGCTCTGTGAGCAACAACGATTTAATTTCTATTTAACTTTAGTTCAAATTATTTGATTGTTCAGTTTAGACCCAAGTGCGGTCATTATTTTCTGTATCCCTCCCGAGTTGGTAAGTGGCTGTATATAATTAGGATTTAATAAAAGAGGATTTTAAATCCTTCTTAAGTGCAGTCCTTCCACCACTTAATCACAGTTTTCTACCACAGAACATAGTTGCATTCAGCTCCCTGTTCAAGGTCAGGACTTAAAGTATTTCACGAATATGTTTGCCAAGAGTATGCACCGAACACTCAGTTCTGACAACATGAAGAAAAATATATATTGAAAGAGTAATGAAAAATCAGGGAACGTTTCATGCTGAGAAATTATAGCAATGAAACAGGTATTTCTCGCATTCAAAATTAAGCAAATGTGCAAATTTTTTTTTGTCCTGGAGAAGAAGAACCTGTGGCTGACTGCTCTCGAAATCGATAAAATTTTATTTATTTCAACTATAAAACACGGTTATGGTTTTACTTAATTTTAAATTCTACATTGGCTTTTTTTTTCTGTTTGACTTTATTATATCATGAATTTCTTTATACTATATCTTGACACATTCCTTCATTATGTCATGGCACAATGAGATTAAAATGGAATAAACATATTGAATCAACCATAGCAACTGGCTGCCATTACATGAAATTAATAGTATATAAAATTACACGCTGAGATCTTAAGATAGGAGTGCTGAAGAAAAAGAATTAATTTGGAACGGTAAAAGTTAAACAGAAGTGGTTAAAACCTTTTCCCAAATGGTAGTTTTATCGATGATTGTACTGGCTATTGAAAATTACGATTAGGGTACTACTGTGGATAGAAAGTTTCGTTTTATATTTTTATATAAATTAATATATTAGCACCATTATATAAAGAATGACGTGCAGAGAATGAATGTGTATCGTAAATGTGTATCGTGTGAATCGTAAACATGTAACTACAGGATAATCCCGCTATATAATCCCGCTATAGCGGGATATAATTATATATAATCCCGCTAGCGGGATTATATATAACCAGCTGGACTTATTACGAACCCGCCGGATTTAACGAATAATCTCTTGGTCCCTTTTCACTTCCGTATACATTTAATGTTATTTTTATACTGCTACAGAAAATCTCCAAAGCTTTGAAAATCGGATCTGATGAACTGATGGATATTTTCGAAGAAAACGTTTTTTGTATTTTTCATAATTCTTCCATACTTTCTGTAAATTTAAAAGAAAAACTGTTAATCCTTACAAATCCTCCACGTTTAAGAAGCTAGGATCACATTCCATATACTATAAAGGAAAGCACCTTTAAGTTACTTTTCTTTTATCTTTATCTCCAGTTTCTTTCTATGTTCTCAACAAAGGCTCTGAAACTCAAGGGTGAGCCAATTACAGGAGAAAGAGAAGACAAACAACAAAGTATATATTAGGCCACCATAAGGGTATTAATGACCATTGAACCAAAGAATATGAATGCGTCCTCCGATTCCATTCAAATTCTTTGACTGAGCTATCAGGATTCAAGGCTAGTGCTCTGATGAAAATTTTGAAATTTTCGCTGGTAAGGGAAAGAAGAATTAGAGAATCGTATGAGCTGGGGCTACACAGTTGATTAGCCTTTTAGGGAATGAAATTTTTGTCCTGATTGACTTGCTTTGTTTGAAAATAAATATTTTCCAAGCTACTTCCTTCGATTATGAGTTTTGAATTCTTTACGTCTTTTACAAGACTAATGGTCTTTATAGCAGATATTTAATCTTAGCTTTGCAACCATGGATAAAATTTTCTTGTAATCTGCATCATGCCAAGAGAAAATAACAGATTATTTTCATATTCAGAGGCTAAGCAAAAGCTGAAAGTAAATTTGTCAATATTTTGTTATTCCTTTTTACTGTTTTTATATCATTAGGGATAATTTTTCATAGTTAAAGGGAATCCCATTCGACGGAAGAATAAGAACCATCGTATTTAAGCTAAGTAATTTATCGTGCTAAGTTATTAACGTATATTGAGAAAGAACAATCAAATGTATAAGAACTGTACTTAACTTATTTTAATTAAATTTTAATATGATTTTTTTCTACTCAAAAATATAATTCATCCTGATGAGAGCAGACGATGTCAGTCACCCCGTTCCGGTTGAAGTTAATACAAAATTAAGCTTGGTTTTTCAGCAAATAAACTTCATCTATGATGCAGATCAGCATATAATAAATAACATTCCACGCAAACGCAAAATTAAAACACCTGTTTCTCCAAACGTTTCAGAGCGTCGAATATTTTTAATGCCAAATAAATGAACATAGCTATGAACCATTTCTGATATAATATTAACTGTATCAGAGTCACATGGGATAAAAAAAAGTAATGAAATGCTATCCGTGTTAAAAAGCCGCCCAGCTGGTACAGTGGTTAGTTACTTTGACTGTCGTACCGATGAGCCTGGGCTCAAATCCAGGAGAAGGCATGGATGCTTGTAAAAGCGTAGTGTTCGTGGAGCAAGGACCAAGGCGTAATTGTTACGGAGTACCTTTGCAACTAAATGGAATAACCTCCACATCAGCGCTGAGAAAAAATTCGAAGTGGATCAGAGAAAGCATATGCTAAAGACGGAAAGGGAAAAAAGCCGATGGGTGAAGAAAGGGGGCACTCAAAATACAAGGTAAGGAGAAAGTCCTCTCGAGAAGTTGGTTGGTTAGGGTGTCAGGACTGAGTGTTCGCTGCATACTTTTGGCGAACATATTCGTGAAATAATCTAAGTCCTGTTGAACAGGGAGCTGAATGCAGCTATGTTCTGTGGTAGAAAACTGTGGTTATGTGGTAGAAGAACTGCACGTAAGAAGCATTTAAAATCCCCTTTTATTAAACCACTATTTACAGCCACTTCCCAACTTGGGAGGGATAACAGAAAATAATGACCGCACTTGGGTCTAACCTGAACAATCAAATACTTTAAAATAAAGTTAAATTGAAATTAAGTAATCGTTCCTCACAGAGGTATGAACGTGAGGTTGGCCTCTATGCTAAATGGTGCGTAGCAAGATTTAACTAATACTAACGCACTTAGATTTACTTCAATAAGTAATAGAGTAACAGCGCTAAGGCTTAGAATTTAAATACTAGCTAGTCAGGCGAACGTCGAACAGAGCAGCAGTGATCTGATACTAAAAGCTCTCACACACTGAGTAGTTCCTCGCAAACGTTTAAATATAAACTTGGCTCCACTTCAAATTAGCATAAAGCTGAAACGCGTGCTCATTCTAACGGAAAGTTGAAATAAGAAATCATAGGAAAGAAAAATTAAAAATAAAACTTTGTTAGTTTAAACTAAAACCTTACAAGGGGAGAAGGGATGGGAGACCTTCGAATCGCTTCTGTGTTTTCTTCTTCACAATAGAGGCAGAACTGTACAGTTAATGCGGGACTGTACTTGAACGGCCAGTGTTGAAATTCTGTCGTCCCGCCCACCTAACCTGTCTTAGAATCTTTTATTTAGTATAAAATTTTTCGATTCTTTGCGATTTTAATAGAATAATCTATTCTCCTGATTGCAGTACTTAGAATAGATAATGCTCTGAAAATAAATAAATAATTTTAAATTATGAATGATTATTTAAGAAATTTAAAATATGAATGAATATTTCAAAATCTTGTAACATAGATAAAGAGCATTAATCCCGCCTAGGGCATTTGAAACCAAGGGTAAAAGAAAGCGTAGGGCATGATTTATAGTTGAATAATTCATCATGATAATGTTCTGTAGAACTAAACTCATAAGTTAAGGAATAAACTCGGAGAGAACTTTCTTACGAATCCAAGCTCGAATTTAAGCTACGTATTGAAGTATATTCATCTCATTTTCAACTAGACCGAAAACCCAGTATATTCGTCTGAATTTCTGAACCTGGAATGAGCCATATGCAGTTAGAGATCTTATCTGACTGGCCTTCGCCTGGATCACAGTTGAGTTGTAGGCGCAAACATCGCGGACATGAACGTCTCGGAGAAAACAGCGCAAGGCGAGAACATCTTACACAAAACATCATGTGAGAATAGAACACAGGGAGACAATATCGCAATTCTAAGATATCATGGGATGAAACATCATCGTCGAAAATAAAAATGTTCAAAAGCATCATAGTTTTAAAACATCGTCGCAGAAAATATCGAGATAAAAAGTAAAGCACCTACAAATCATCACATGATGATAACGTCGCAGACTATTGTTTTTCAGGCTTTAAAAGTTTAAATGTATATTCGCATAGCGATTTGTGAAGTACGAAATAATGAGGAATATTTTGACTTTTATTTTTCCTACTTTTATATTAATTAACCCTTTGATGGTTACGAACGAGCTCAGCTCGCATTCCAGTTATGCACCGCAGTGGGCTCAAACGAAGATGACCGCACTATAAATTTACGACTACCACATATCGCAAATACTTGGAAAGAAAGAAGGGCTTAATCTCGCAACCGAAGGGTTAATAAATTTTTGCCAAAAAGGCAAGAATAAAATTTAAGCATCGAAAAACTGAAAATAAGTAGAAAATTAAGGCTACTTATAACAATAATAGAATTTTAACCTGCACAGTTAACTATTAAAGGTCATTATTTAATTGATATCTTCTGTTAAGTTGTATTGGCAGTTTTTCAGGAAAAATATAGCCTAATAAAGATTAGAAAAGTAAAGGGGACTAACTGCAGGAGGTTACCTATTTTAAAGTTATTTAGTTAATTATCAAACTGTAAAATTATTTTCTTTTATTTTGTTAATTCTGATATTTAAAACTAATCTTTTAAAGCCTGAAAAAATATTCCTGCGATGTTATCGTCATTTGATGATTTGCAGATGCTTTATTTTATACCACGACGCATTTTCTATGACTACGTTTTTAAAACTGCGATGTTTTTGAACCGCTTTATTTTCGACGACGATGCTTTAGAACTGCTATGCTTTCTCCTTGCTTTCTTTCTCCCACGAAATTGTGTACGACACTATTTTCGCCTTACCATGTTTTCTTCGCCATGTTTCGGTGGACAGCCCGCAATTAATCTGCAGAAATTGCGAGATATTTAACCAACTGAGGAATTCTGAAATTTTCCGCAATTGCTTTTATTAAAGGAAAGCTTTGTTTACCTGCTTATGTGTGAAATATATTTGGTAGGCAAAAGCATATTCCAAAAGAGATCCGAAGACTGTAATGAGACAAGCAAACAACCATATATCCATGGCAGTCATGTAGCTAATGGACGGCAGTCCGTTATGTGCTTGGACTACTTGCGTTGCAAGAGTAAGAAGTGACGTCACTCCTAGGGTTATTCTGGCTGGCACAGCTGCAACGTCCAACCAGAAAGATATCCACGACAGAAAAACTACGAGCATGCTAGGAACATAAACATTGAGCAAACTTCCTGAAATTCTCCTTACGAACGTAAAGTTAGCATATAGATATGTGAAGTTACCTGAAAAAAAGAAATAAAACTGAAATTTTATATAGTATAGACCCTTACGCATTAGTCTACTGGATGAATATCTGTAAAAATGACGGAAGGAAAAATGGCGATCTTAGTAAAATTGTGAGTGCAATTTAAGACTTTCGCAGCGGAACACAGTAGAGAAAATGACAAGGCAAAGTGAAGAGGAACAATCTAATAAGTGGAATCTCTTGAATTCCAAGTATCAGGTTTCACTAAAAATGACAGCGCTAATACTATGCATAGCTTTTATAAAGGACACAGTCAATGACTGATTGGCTTAAAAATACTAATGTAAGGACAGCCAAAAAGCCGCATGGTTAAACTAATTTAGAATTCAAGAGGCTCCACTTATTCTATTATTTATCTTCGCTTATCTTTGTCTTTTTATTTCTGTGCCCAGTATGTATACATTCTCTAAATCTTAATAAATTTTCTTATTACTTAGAGACTTACAAAGATAACATACATGTTTAAAAAATCAGAAATTTTCTCTTTTACCAAGCTATTAATTAGCACTCTTCCCAGAATGTGTGTAATGGGAAAGAAAACAAATGAAATTGATGGGAAAGTAAAATGAAAGAAAAGAAATGAACGACTAAAGGTTTGAAATGGCCATAATAAATTATTAGCATTTTAATTCAATCTGATAACTTAAATTGGATAATAAAATGTTGTACGGTCCTATTTAGTTTTACTAACATTTTATTTATTTTTAACTTGTTTTAATTTGTAAGTCTTTCCCGAATTCTCTTATTTTCCCTCGCAATTCCTCAACAGGATGCAAATGAAGTAGGTAAACGAGAATATTTAAACTGTTGGAATGAAAAATTAGACAGAGCTTGATTTCGCTAGTGAAAGTGCACGTTTGCTATTCTGTTCTCCAGCTGTTAATCTTAGTAGCGGCTACGCATTCTGGTTGTCTAGGTAGTATATCATCGATGTAGGTTTTTGAGTCAGCCTGTTAGATTACATTGAATTGTGTAGCACTACATTTTTACCTTTTAAATCTTTTGTTACACTATCATTTAAGTTCTCACTGCAAGTGGTCGGGGCTGTTATGTATGCACGTAAATCCATACTTTCTATTGAACAGCTTGTGATACATAAAAAGTCTTTTACACCTTTTCCCTCTTACGTTCATCTTCACGTCGAGAATTCGCAAGGTACAAACCTTAAGTAGATCCACTTACTGTTTTATGATTGCAAATCATACTATATCTGACAATGTGAGAGTGCTAGTAAGCACAGACGTAGTCTTCTGGGTTTAAAAACGAAGGCCAAAAAGCTCTTAATACTTTTTTTCCCTCATATTTCGAAACTATCAAACGAAAAGGTAAAAATAGTATGAAAACCAAATCACGGGGTTAAGACTTTTATTATTAACTCGTGTAATTTTTGTTGACTTACTAATTAATTGTTACAAATTAATGCAAATATTACTTTTACAAATTCAATTTTGCTGTTAAAGCTTAAATAACAAAAACTACAAAACAAACAAAATGGAAAAAAAAATAGAAGAATACATCATTCTAAGAATCCTTTTAGAACGATGGTCTGTTATACAAGCTATCATGTGGCCTATGAGTATTTTGGGTGAAATAAATGATGGTCTATGAGATATAGCTTAATTATGCCGATAATTCATGGGCCGAATTTGCTGTTAGAGCTTAAATAACAAAAATTACAAAACAAACAAAATAAATAATAATAATAATAAAAAGCTTAGAAAAATCCATATACAGAACCCTCTTAGAATGATGGTCTGTTATACAAGCTATTGTATGGCTTATCAGTATTTTGGCTGAAGTGAATGGTGGTCTATGAGATATAGCTTAATTAGGCTACGAATATTTTAGCTGAAAGCTGTGAAAAATCTGCATCCAAAAACTGACTTAGAAAAAAGGAAATAGAGAAAAAAGGAAGTACGATTATTTTGATTAAACAAAAGCGTTTTAACCTGCAATCCATTCTTCCTTCGTTTTGTATGATCTTGGCGGCAACAGCTCGTATTTTAGAGGCTGAATATTATTCGTGAGCAATATACTTTGTCCACTTTTTCTGTGGAGTTCCTCTTTTTCTTCAGACCAATGTAGTTCCACTATGTGATCAGGATTTGACACTGAAAGAAAGCGTACAGAATTAGATACACTTTGGATGCAACAATAAATCTGTTTAACCATTCCGAACAAGATAATTCGAACCTACAAAATAAATGCTTATAGAATGGAAACCTTAATTAAGCAATTATTTTATGAGTTTGTTCTTTCTATACAGTTAATTGTAGTTAAAACATGAATACTTACAAAATGCAATTTTGAGAAAACAATGTTGAGTATCCATCGGATAATGGTGGAAATTCATCTGACAACTGATTACAAGACTGAACCTGAAATGGAAAATTATGGTTATACTGTTACAGTTGAAACAAAAACATCTTTCATAAAATAATATTTTTTATGAATGTGAGAATGCTTAACGAACTGTTACACGGAACTGTGTATTAAACAGCTATTAATCCTAGGCTTCTTGAAAAAATTCAGAGATTCTGCAAGATTGTAACTGAAAACTAAGGCAGCTTTGCAGAGAGGAAAATTAAACTAATTTTAATTTAAATTATTTAGGGGCAAAGAAAGTGCTACTTTATCCCTATTATTGTTTGCTTGCTTTCTGTACGTTTTTCAGTACTTCCTTGTTAAAGCGGCTTGTGCATGGGTTTTTTTTTATTACTTATTAAATATCCTGTTATCTAAAATTCTGATTTAGAAGTTTGTGGGGTTTTACTTATTTAATCTTAAAGTTCTAACTTAGAACTTCACGAACACTAACAAGCGAATAATCGCATAAGAGTGTGAACAGAACACGTAAGACTTAAAGAGGGTTTACAAGCCTTTATTTTTCAGTATTAACAATCAGTTCCTACTTGTAACTTTACACAAAGCCTCCACTCGGGCTTGAACTTAAAATAATAATAATTTAAACTAAAACTAGCTTAACTAAGCTACTTGAAAGGTATAGCCGAAGCTATCAGAGATCTAACTAGTTGGCCCCTAAGTATTAATTAAATCGGCGAAGCCAAGCATAGGCCTAAAGTATGGCCGTGCGTAGCAATAGCTAAGAGAGACGTAGCCCAAAGGCAAACGCGCGCTAGTCAGGGAATCAGACTCTCTCTCTCGAAAGCTGGTAAGTATCGACTTAAATAGTACTCTTTCTCATTTGCATTAACTGTGTTTCTGAATTTACATTCTGGCAGGAAATTGTAAGCTGAAATTAGAATAAGATAGGAAAGATACGAAACTTAAAATAGCTGTTAATAAACTTAGGATAAACCTTACAATTTTAATTTTTGAAGCTATTTTTTTTCTTATCAATGTTTTCAACCTCCATGTTTAAATGCTAACGTAGCAAATACACTGCATATAAATTTCAGAGCACAATAAATAATATCTTCAAAGAAAAAACTTTTAAATTTATCTAATTTTAGCGACATTAAGTATAAATTAAGAAATAATTTTTAAAATTATCTTGGTTACATGTTACTAAAATTTGTGAGGAACTTAAAATATTGTATGAAGATAGGACGAGAATTTTAAAGAACAGACGTGATAATACATAAATGACATACATATGAATGAGAATCTACATTCAACTCATTTAAACCTTTCTGGCAGTTTCGGTTTAAAAACTGATCATTTTTAGTAAGGTTTTTCAGTCTCACTCTTTTAATTTTAGTTGTATATCACCAAGAGCCACTGTAATCGGTAAAACATTTTTTTAAACATTTCATTACATTTTACTATAACGGTGTGCATCCTTAAAAATTCTTTTGCATGCATATTTTATTTCATAGATTTGTTTGCATTTTTAATTTTTAACCATCTCTATGCTATTGAACACATCTTAATCTTGGGCAGAAACTAAGAAACATTCAAACTATATTTACTAAGCTCTTTCAATAGGAACCCATATTTGGGAGGGGGGAAGTCGAGCAATAATAAAAAATACAAAATGAAGAGAACTGAAGGATAAATTTAATTTGATATCTGTTTAGGTAAAAATTCATAGGTTCTGAATCAAGAAAATATCAATTCAAATTTATTGAAATGTTTCCTTATGATCAAAAATAGGTATGTTTACAAACTTTCAAGGCTGTAAAGAAGTGAGTCAAAAATTGATTTCAGTATTTTACTTAGATAAATAAATAAACGAGAAACTGAACTAGATAAATTTGTAAAAGCTTTTGTAACAAAAACAGCAAATTTTCTCCTTAAAAATGGCTATCTGCCAGATTTAATTTTTACAAGATATATAATTTGCAGATGATTAGTTAGTTAGAATCTGGGCGCACTTAATCTCGAAGCCAATTTGATGTTTGGAATTTATTAAGTTGTTTCCGCAAAATTTTATATAATTTTCCGATACTCTTCTAAACATGCTCATGCAGCTAATTCTTTCCAAATTTATTTCTTTATTTTGTCACATTTTTCTACTTTTCCTCCTTGATACAAATAAATATGTTAATACATTTTCTGGGAGAAATTTCAATAAAACTTTTGCATTCAGTTCATCAGTAATATTTTTGCATTTGAATGCGTAACGCTCCAAATACAGGAAACTGGTTATATATTTAAATCACAATAACTGGCTATATGTTAATATAACCAGTTATTATCATTAGATTATGATTAGATTATTATTATGATTTAGATTTTCACTGCCGTTTCTTCTTTCTGTTTCGCTACCAGAATGCAAATTTGGGTTAAGAGTATTTAAGCTGAAGTTTTTGGATTGTAAGCAAGAGCGTGTTTCTGCCTATCGAGGCCACTTTGCTGGGTTTCTGCTAGCTTTGATAAGATTATATTATTCGGCAGTTTTATTTCGATTAATCTTGTTTAGTTAACGACGTTTAAGTCCAAATCAGTCCTTCATAACGCTTTTTAAAATTCTATTAACTTAATTTTTCAATTTCGTCTCATTGCCTCATTGCCGACAGATCGATGCGCTATTTTCTCGTTCCCTTTAATGTACAAAATACGACCCTTGAGCCCTTTGCTTTCCAATCTTGCAGATTTCTTTGTTCATGATTAAAGAGGAACTTATACTTTCTGCTCTTGAAATTGATTGAATTCTGGACTAAATCTACGCCAAACAACGGTTGCTGCTTTGTTAATTTTATGTTCCTCTTTGGCGTGTTTCTCTTCTAAGACCAAAGTGGCAAAGTATTCAAAATCCTGCAACCTAATCTGGCCATAATTTCTTCTAGGCCCAAATCATGGTTCTATATTTCACTTGTTACCACGCGTTTTTAATGAGAGATTAAGAAACAGAAAATATTAAAAGGATTTTCCCAGAAGGACTATTAATTATGTGGCATAGACTATCTCAAAACACCTTTGAAAGTTTAATGTTGTCGATTTGAGTTTTCATAACTCTAGACATTGTTCGTCATCCGAGGAGTGTTTTGTTCAGATAATTTGTTCGTGAAGTGAGGCGTTTGCGATGCGAGGTATCACTGTATTGTGAACTTTCATTTTTGTTGTTTTCGCTTCGATTTCAGTCTGTGTTTTAAGAATATGTTTCATATTCATGGAATTATTCAAAGGTTCTCAAGAGTATCATTTATTCTGTAAGGCTTATCCTCATAGAATTCAAGGTTAACTACCTTTCTGGGGTCCTAGACAAGGTTTAATCTTTAAGATTTAATCTTTAAGTATTCGATGCTAGGAGCATTAAACACTCCAAGCGTTACGGATTTAGCCCTAAAATTTTAACGCTCCTCAAAATGACATGAATAAATGGTATTTTCTCTATTTTAATTAAAAAACGACTTTGTACCTTGATTCCTTATCTCCAGTATACACCCAACCCAAAATCGGACATTTTAAAAGCTGGCAGAAATTTTCATGAGTAATAAATAAGAAATTCACCCTACTATACGGAATTTTATGTCCATAACGCTGAGAGGGTTAAAAAAGCTGCTCTAAACAGTGCTGCCAAACGATGGGAGGGGGAAGAAAAAAAATTATATTATTCCACTAGTAGTTACTTATATATCAAAACTTTTGCGCTTATTTCATACGACTTAATTATTCAAGACGTAACTCTGCATTTTGTAAAAAAAAATAAATCTAAAGGCATGGAGATAAGAATCGAATCGAAAATATCATTTTCGGCTAATGCACCAAATGAACAATAATGGCGTGGCACATCTCTGAAGTTCTGCGATAATTATATTTAAGACTGGCAGCATGTAAATTTCTACAAGTAGTGGATCAGGAATAATTCTGTATTCAAAAATACCCAATCTAGTTTAAAAACGAATTTATTTGAATATCACCAATTCTATAATCTAATCAAATCGATTACCAATTCTATAATCTAATCAAATCGATTACCAATTCTATAATCTAATCAAATCGATTACCAATTCTATAATATAATCAAATC